>PVHY01004592.1:14859-92486 GCA_004024945.1 Uropsilus gracilis
TAGATAGATAGATAGATAGATAGATAGATAGATAGATAGATAGATAGATAGATAGATAGATAGATAGATAGATAGATCAATAAATATTACATTATTGTGTATCCTGGGGTTTTCCTGCTTCCTTAACACCTGTTAACCATCTTATTCTTTTTTGACCTCTGCCTCTCCTGTTTTCTTCTCCCTCCTTCTCTTTTGCTTTTTCAGTTCTGTGGTTGTTTCTGATTTTTTTTATTCATTTGTTTGTTTGTTTGTTTTGTATACTTCATATAAGTGAAATCATCCTATATTTCTCTTTTACTTTCTGGCTTATTTCTGCTAATATGAGTCCTCTAGCTCCATCCATGTTGCAGCAAATGACATATGTTTGTCCTCCTTGGTTGATATCTAGTATTCTACCATGTACATATACCACATTTTTTTCAGCCATCGTCAGTTTTGGGGTATTTGGGTTGTTTTCAAATCTTGGCAATTGTAAACAGAGCTGCAATAAACATGTGTGGTCATGTGTCCATTTGAATAAGTGTTTTCATGCACTCTGGGTAGATTCCCAGTAGTGTGATTGCTGTATCAAATAGTAATTCCACCTTCAATTGTTTGTGGGTCCTCCAAACAATCTTCCAAAGTGGCTGGACCAATTTGCATTCCCACCAGCAGTGTAAGATGTAATATTTCTTTTTTCTCTACATCCACACCAACACTTCTTGTCTGTGGGTTTTTGTTGTTGTTTTGCTTTTGTTTTTGTTTTTAATAGATGGTTCATTCTTACTGGTGTAAGATGGTATCTCAATATGGTTTTAATTTAATTTGCATTTCCCTGATTATTAGTGATGTGGAGTATTATTTGATATGCCTATTTGCCATCTGTTTTCTCTTCGGTGAAGTGTTTTTAGTGCTCCCCATTTTTTGACTGGGCTTTTGTTGTTGTTGTTGAGTTGTAGGAGCTCTTTGTGGATCTTTGTTATCAGACCCTTGTCACTTGTCTGGAGGGCAAAAATTTTCTCCCAGTCAGTTGGGTTTCTTTTTGTTTTGTTTATAATCTCTTTGGCTGTACAGAAACTTTTTAGTTTTAGGTAGCCTCAGTTGTTTATGTTTTCTTTCTATTCCTGTTTTTTTGTTTGTTTGTTTGTTTGTTTGTTTTGCCAGCTGTAGTTGTTTCCAGAAGTAGACTTCTGAAGTGAAATTCATGGAGCGTTGTGCCCATGTTTTCCTCTATATATTTTATATTTTCAGGTCTCACATTCTAGTCTTTTATCTATTTTGAGTTGATTTTTATACAAGGCGTGAAGGTGTTGTCCTAGTCAATTTTTTTTGACATCTCTTGATCCAATTTTCCCAGCACCATTTACTGAAGAGACTGTCCTTGTTTCAGTATATGTTTTTTTCCCCTTTGTCAACGAGTAGTTGACCATATATGTGTGGTTTTATTTCTGGGTACTCAATTCTGATCTATTGGTCTATTTGTTTGTTTTTGTACCAGTAGCATGCTATTTTAATTATTATAACTTTGTGGTATAGTTTGAAGTCTGGAATAGTAATACCTCCATTTTCTCTTCTGTCAAGAGGGTTTGGCTATCTGGGGTCTTAATGTTGTTCCATATGAAATTCAGTAAATTTTGTTCTATCTCTTTAAAATATCATTGGGATCTTTACTGGAATTGCATTGATCTGTAGATTGCCTTTGGTAGTATAGCCATTTTGATAATGTTGATTCTTCCAATCCATGAACAGAGACTATCTTTCCATTTTTTAATGTCTTTTATTTCTTTTAAAAAATGTTTTGTAGTTTTCTTTGTATAGGTCTTTTACTTATTTTGTTAGGTTTATTCCCAAGTAGTTAATTTTCTTGGTGCAATGGTAAATGGTATGGTTAAAGTTCAGCACCCTTTCATGATAAAAGCTCTGGGAAAAAATTGCTATAAAAGGAACATACATCAACTTTATAAAAGCTATATATGACAACACCACAACAAATATCAGCCTCAACAGGAAAAACTGAAACCATTTCAATGAAGATAAAAACAGGCAAAGATGCCCACTCTCATCACTTCTTTTTTCACTTCTCATCACTTTGTAGAAGTCCTAGCTAGGGCAATAAGACAAGAGAAAGACATAACAGGGATTCAAATAGGGAAAGAAGAAATAAAGCTATTGTTATATGCAGATGATATGATACTCTATGCACCCCCCGCCAAGAAAAGACAGAAAAGCTAATTGAAATAATAAATCAATTCAGTAAGGTTGCTGGATATAAAATCAACACACAAAAATCAATAGCATTCATATATGCAAAGAATCAATAATAATAAGAAGAAATTGGTTTGTAATTTTTTTTTTCATTTTTGTCTATGTTTGGTTTTGTTAAAAGAGTAATGTTGTTCTCATAAATTGTATTTAGAAGTATTCTTCTTTTCTCAATTTTTGAGGAAACTTTGAACAGGATAGATATTATAATCTTTGAAGATCTTTGAAGATAGTACAACTATCTGGCCTGGCCTTCTTTTTTTTTTTTTTTTTTTTTTTTTTTTTTTTTTTTTTTTTTTTTTTTTTTTTTTTAGGGAGTGCTTTGATTACTATATCAATTTCCATGCTTGTGATTGGTTCTACATTCATATGGATGGTTGTAAAGTTTCAAAAATATGTCCATCTCTTCTAGTTAATAAATTTATTGGCATATACTTGTTCATGTTTGGCTCCTTTTCTGCATTTGTGTGTGCGTGGCTTCTTTTGTTTCTAATTGATATTTTTGATATTTCCTCATTATATTTGCAGTGAAACTAGCCAAAATATACTCCCTATATTTGCAGTGAGACTAGCCAGAAGGTTATCTATTTTGCTTATTTTTTTTTCAAAGAATCAGCATTTGTTTCAATAATCATTTGGACTGCCCTTTTTATTCTATTTTATTCATTTCTGCTCTAATAAAATTAGATTTTTAAAAATCTAATTTTATTAGAGCAGAAATGAATAAAACACAATAAATAAAATAAAATAAAATTTTATAAAAATTATTAACATATCTTAAAATAAAACAAAATATAATAGATAAAATAAAATTGCCTCTCTTTTATTGGTTTCTGGTTTTGTTCTACTTTTTTGAGGTGGGACATTAAGTTATATATTTACCTTCTTGATGTGGGCCTGAATATACTTCCTTCTTAATATTGCTTTTGTTGTATCTTATAATTTTTGGAAGGTTAAGCCAACATTAATTACTTTATGTTTTTTTGTTTGTTTGTTTCTTCTTTGATTCTCTGGTAAACTCAGCAGATTTTCTGGTAAACTCAGGAGTGTGCTGTCCAGATTCCAGAAACTGGAGGGTTTCTCTGCTTTATTATTATTTTTTTTTAAATTTCTAGTTTGATAAATTATGGGCATAAAAGTACTTGGTATAACTTAATTTGTTGATACTTATCTGTTAGCCTAAGTATGGTCAGTTCTGGAGAATGTCTCAATTGCTTTGTAAAGAATATGTACAAAGCTTTATTGGGGCAGAGTGCCCTGTAAATACCTATTAGGGTCATGCTGTCTAGTTATTGCCTCAAGGTTATTATGTTATTATTTATTTTCAGGCTAGGTCATCTGCCTATTAGTGAGAGTGTAGTATAAAATTCTTCTACCACTGTGTATATTTTCCAGTGTCCATGTTCATAATTGTTAGCAATTGCCTCATATAGTTTAGGGCCATTTAATTTTGTCAGTATACATTGATGCTTATTATGTCTACCTAGTTTTAGTCCTTTGATGATTACATAGCTCAATATACCTCCTGTTACATCTTTAACTTGAATTATTATATCTGATACAAATATGGCTGTCCCTGAATTTCTTTCAGTCCCATTTGCTTAGGATTGCTTTCTAGTCCTCTATTCTGTATCTAAGTTTATCTTTAGAGCTTAGACATGTTTCACAGAGACAGCAGAAAGTTGGGTTATGTTTCTTAATCTGATCAGATATCTGGTACCTTTTAACTGGCAAGTTCAGTTGATTTACATTTAACATGATTACTGATAGAGAAAAGTATGTTGCTACCATTTTGTTCTTAATTTTTGAAATTCAATCTATTTTTTTTCAGTTATATATATATATGTATATATATATATATGTTCCTCTGTTTAATTCTACAGTACATATATTCCCTCTGCTCACACTACCACATGTAAATACAAAAATCAAATGTCTTCTTTGATTTATGCCTCCTGATAGTTTACTCTTGATCTAATCACTTTTTTTATATATTCTTCAGAAAGTGTAAATAAATCCTGTAAAGTCAATCCAGAATAAAAAGATAGAAAATTTCCAGTATTATTTGTTTTAAAATGCTTTTAAGACTTCAGTTCAAATTTATGTACTCTTGTAAAAGAACAAATGTAACCTTACTGTGAAAATATTTTCTCTATTTAGAAAAGAAGGAAGCTTTCATATCAGTACTACATGTAAAGAGTGTGGTTGTTTCTAACTTATTAGTTCACATGGAGATAATCACTGTCTTTAAAAGAACAAATTCAATTTGCATGTATTTATCAGTAGAAAAGTATATGGAAAAAAGTTGACCTTATACAACATTATCAATCACATTAAAGATATAATTTCAAAAATTAACAAGCCCAAAATAAATTGTGCTGAGACAACTGCATTGTATTTCCTAGCTCTTTGTCAGCAGTGAGCTTTGGCATTCTGATATTACCTTTCTGTTCAGATACAGCAGAAGAAATTAAAAAGTAATACTCCAAAATCATTTAAAAATATTAACATTCATGATTTTATTTTGCCTTTAATTAAAGGATATGAAGGATGTATATGGTTTCACTCATGTCTGGTAATTAATATTAGATTCCACTGATTCTGTTTCAATGCATAATTCTATTCTCTTTAGCTTAATACTTAACAGATATTCCATAGAGAATTCTGTTTGAAAAACACATACATGATACCATTAACTTTAGGATTATTTAGTCAGGACAGCAAATTTATAATTAATTTATCCTAACTCCTCAAGACTAAATCTCATTTTCATTCTGTTAGATAGTGAAAACTAATGTATTCAAATTTATAGAGTAAAACATAAGAAATGATCTTGACTGATCTTGAATATAGCTAATACTTTATCCTGTGTTTCAGAAAGTACAAATAATAGTGCTTTTTATGCAACCATACATCTATGAAATCAAAGAAATGATCAATAGTTTATAATTTTGCATCTTTTACTGCCTCAAGATCTTTTTGCCTACTAATATTAGTAACTCCATTTTGCATTGTCTCCATTTTTTATTAAGACAATGAAAATATTATTTATTAAGTCATATGTTCGAACTAACATATCCCTTATAAAATATTTAAATTCAGGGATTGTATTCACTAAGGCTTATAAGTTAATAACATGTATTTGTTTAATTATATTGAATTATTTTCTCAGTGCACACAATGCTATTCACTAATATAAGTGATATATGTACATGCATATATAGTTTAATGTATCAACTCAATTGTACAGCATATATAGCAATATAACACTATAATAATGTTGAATTATAATAAATAATTGTTAGCATTTTTCTTGTATTTTCCCTATCCCTACTTACAAAGATTAAAATCCAGTTCACTGTTTATCTGTATAATTCTCCTGCCTGTATTTTCATTGTCTGTTTGGAATAGAAATGTAAGGTGACACCATAATGCTTGGAATTTGGAAATACATGCTAATATAATTTTATAAATTTAATAATAAAAATATATATTTTTTAAATTTAAGTTATCTCTGTATCAGCATTTATGCATTCCTTGCAGGCTTCATTTTAAAAAGAAATAGTACTATAGGTTATTAGGTTTCTCTTTGCATATCCAGATGCATTTGTGTAATCTCTTCCCTTATG
This sequence comes from Uropsilus gracilis, assembly GCA_004024945.1. Classification (NCBI taxonomy): domain Eukaryota; kingdom Metazoa; phylum Chordata; class Mammalia; order Eulipotyphla; family Talpidae; genus Uropsilus; species Uropsilus gracilis. The sequence continues at coordinate 20,730 of PVHY01004592.1, forward strand.
TAAATCAGTTTTCCTGGCTAATAGGCAAAACTAATTCCTACACAGAGTAGCTGGTGCAACATGTACTTGATAAAGAAGAACCCTTGAAATCACTAATTAAACATTAGGTTAGCTTTAATCTAAACTTCATTCTTCTGAACCAAAAATCTGTTCTCCTCCTATTAAAAGTTACAAAAAAATGACATCAACATCATTCCCCAGTCACTCTCCTATTTCTCCAAGTGTCAGGTCATTTTTTTAAAATATATTAGAACACATTTAAAGACAATTCTTTGTAACTCTTTATCTATTTTGGTTTATTTCTTGTTTGAAAATATCCATACTTAATAAATGGGAGAATAAACTTATTCAAGTTGATTTATTACTCATTATTATAATAGCTTTGCTAAATCAGTCTTTTCCTATTTATAAATGGAAAATAATGTTTCAAGAGTGATAATTAAGAGAGAGATTGCTGCAAATTTGTGTTTTTCAATAAAAGTGGAAAATCAAGAATAGGCAATTTTTGCAAGATAGGTGTGTTATTCTTGATATAATAGTAAAAAAATTATTTGCCTTTTATTTATTGATGATAAAGACCCAATGAGTTATAAAAATCATATACTTAGTTTTAAATGACATGAACAAAAATAGTCATGTTTTTAAAAACGTCTCATTTAAATTCTGATTACAACCAACTTTTTCATTGTGGATCATTAACATTGCTTTCTTTCAGCGCAATCGCAATCCTATTGTCTGAATAGAGTTTCAGGCACATAGGTAGTTTGTACAAGTTTATTTACTCACAGTGAGAGAACATTTCAAACTGAAAGCTTTAATTATTTTAGCTGATTCCTGTGATTGCATTCAAAGTAAGGCCAAAAGAGGTGAATATCTGTGTTTAATCACTCCCAGTAATAACTTGCATGTAGTTCTGAGGCATGCTCATGTTGCAAAGCTAGTATATAATCACCTCAGAAAATTGAAAGAGAAATATAGAATATGAACATTTTGTAAATAGAATAATCTAAAATTCAGAACCATAAATAACTTAAGATACAAGAGAGGTTATTGAAGAAAAAGTTTTTTTTTTTAAATTGAAGCATCAAATACATACTTGCAATAGTAGGTATCTGGTGATCATTTGTTGCATGGAAATGACTTCTACTGGTACAACAATTCATTTTTCTAAATATTTTAACTCCTGTCTAGCCTTTCATATTCCAAGTATGTGGAAAATCATCAGTATTTGTCTTTCTCCTTCAGACTTATTTAGCTTAACATACACTCCTCCTCACCCCCGTTCCACCTATGTCACAAATGGCAGAATTCCATCTTTTTAATAGCTAGGTAATATCTCACTCTATAGATATACAACCGGTTTTTCATTTGTTTGTCTAGTGTACTTAATGCTGTTTCACTAACTTGCCTTTTGTAAATAGTGCTGCAATGAAGAGGGGTCCACACATATCATGTCAAATTGGTGTTATTGTATTCATTGACTTTGCTACCAAGGAGTGAATGTTGGATCATAGGTAGATCTGTTGTTATATATTTAAAATCCTCCATACTATTTTCCATAACAACTGAACTAGACTACATTCCTACAAGTAGTGCTTGAGGGCTTATCTTTCTCCACATTTTGGCCAATTTATTTCTGATCTTATTATCATGGGCCATTCTCACACAATGAGTGGTAGGTCATTGTATTTTTTATTTGCATTTACATGATGATAAATGACGATGAGCATTTTTTCTTTGGCTCTTTGCCAAATCTGTCTTCTTTAAGAAAGTAAATTACTTTTCTGCTCATTTTTAAATTGAGCTTCTCCCTCTCTCCCTCTCTCCCTTTCTCCCTCTCTCCCTCTCCCCCCCTCTCTCCCTGTCTCTAGCTAAATGAGTAATTTGTAGATATTGGATATTCATTCCTAGTCAGATGTATGATGTGTAAATATATTCTCCCATTCGGAAGGTCACCTTTGCTTAGTGGTAGTTTCTTTTGCTGTGCAGAATCTTTTCGGTTTAATGCATCACCTTTTTATTTAAATTGTTTCCCTTGCCCCTCTAATAAGTTCCCCCAAAACAATTCTGAATCTTGAGTCATGAAACATCTTTCCTATATATTTTTTATAGTTATGATATAACTTCTGGCCTTATATCCAAGTTTTTAATCCATTTGAGTCCATTATTGTGTCTTTTTTCTTTGCATATGCCTGTCCACTTTTTGTTCCTTTCTTCATTATATATACTTGACTCTTTAGTCATAAATTGACACTATGAATATGGTTTAACTCTAGGTCTTCAATTCTTTATATTGATCTGAAAATTCCATTGTGTTCCTATATGAAAACAAATTTAAAGAGAAAGAAAAATGCAATCCCATTTATAATCAAATCAAAAATACTTAAAAGTACCATATCAATAAATACTAAAATAACTAAGTAGCTCAGAATAAAATCTAAAAAGGCAGGTGAAAGATTTTAGTAATGAAAATTATAATGCATTATTGAAAGAAGTAAGAGAAGGTAGAAGAAAATTGAAATAGCATAGTCTATGCCCATGGATTAGAATGATATTAAAATGGTCACTCATCCAAAGTAATATACATATTTAATGCAATCCATGTGAAAATTCCTATAGTTATCTTCAAGGAAATAGAAAAAAATACTGGATTTTTCTGTAACCACAAGCTATGTAGAATATTAAAGGGCATTCTGAGCAAAACTGGAGATATTATAAAGAACTAGATACTAAAGATTATCAGTTATGGACTAAGGTCAGTTCATTTATTCAATGAACTATTAAGGACATGCTCAAGGAGTTGCAGAAGTAATATAAGGTGTTTACATTTTTTAGACATTTACAATGGAATTCAGTAGTCTAACCACCCAGTAATTGAAAATTATGGAAGTACTATGCTTAAGATTTCTATTTTTGCTGCAAAATAATACTAAGCAATATGAAATTCCTCTTAAACAAAGACAAGTCATTCTCTGTTGTACTACATGTTTAACTCTTTACAATGAGACTATTATGCTAAAGATAGTATCTTTTTTTTTTTTTAAGTTAGAATTCCATAAGATCTTGGATTATCTGTTAGCAAGATAACTTGTGCTAATCCTAAATTCACTCCACCTGGAAGTAATACCAGAGTCATCTCACAGTGGTATATTTTCTCAAAATTGAAAGGAATTCATTATATAGATACTTACCCAATTTTTCCTCTTGAAAAATAAAATCAAACATTCAAGTATCATATTCTTTTTGGCTCACAGAAAAAAAAATTAAGTAAAAACCCCTTTGTGCCCATAAAAAAATAAATGAGGAAAGAAAAATTTTAAAGATAATATAGGAGTATCCTGCCTCTTAAGCAAAAAATTCTCCAATTAGTTCAGGCCATATGAATATAACTAATTTGAGAATATATGCCCTATTTGAATCCAAATAATATCTGCTGAAATATCTTACTTCTTTTTTCTTTGAAATGCATTACACTACTTTTTTTTTTTTTTAGTTTGAGGGCATGACATTAAAAGATTAATCTGTAATTATACATTTTAGTAATAAAATAAATAAAAATGCATTTTATGATCCTTTCAATGAAAGAGTAGAGTCATGTGTAATGATGGTTAAGTTATAGCTATGTGTAACTTTGCTATTGAAAAATAAGTTTCATGTACACATGTTCATTTGAGATTAGCAAAATCTAAATGAGGTAAACAGGGCTTATGGTCATCAATTACTTCATAGATGTTTGTGGTGATATAGACAAAAAATAAACAATGCTTTGAAATGAAATCTAAAAATTTTGTAAGTAACATTTTGATATTACTACTGTGTCTGAAACATTTATTTACAATTGGAACATCCATCATTAAAATAAGTTCCATAGATATCATTGGTAGGAAAGTTCCAGAGGATGTTACATAGACATTCCTGTGAAGTATCAAAGTTTGCATTGTTTCACAGAAAGATATATGCAACAGAATGTCATCACAAAAATTGTTACTTCTAGAGAATACCTCTTTGCTATATATCTACATGTATCTTGATGTCTTTGACCTGTTTCTAAAATAGAAGAAAGTTCTCTGTAATCAAATATTATGTTAGAATTTTCCACTTTCTTCTTTTTGTGAGAAGATAAAGGAAGATGCTAAATTTAGTGATATGTTTTATTTAACCATATCATCTATATATTATACTTATTAACTATATATATTTGATATATTCAGAAATATATGGTTTCATATAAATAACTAAACATTTCTTTGGAAGGCCCATAAACCTTTACATAGTGAAGAAAAAGACTGAATATACCGGGACAATTTAAAACAGACATACTATAAATAAAATCCATTATATGCTCTACATTTTAAGCATGCAGGAATATAGTAATTCACCAATAACATTCACTCTTGACATAAAAACAGGAAAATAATTAAGTATTTATAATGGGCCAAAAGAAAGGTACATAAAGTCACATAAAAGAAATAAAAAAACTATGTGCAAGCTAATTCGCAACTAGATAAATGGACTGAGTAGAGGAAAGATTGGTCAAAAATACATGTACCTCATTCAGGCTCGAACGTTTCATCTATTTACATTGCTAATAATTTTTCTTTTAATGGAAAAATGGAGAAGGGTGACATAGAATGTGTCATGGTGTCTCCTACTAATCCATCTAGCCTAATGAACACTTTAATAGAGAAGAAACTGAAATACAAAGAGAAAAATAAATTGTTGCCCAAGATCTAATAGAAGTCACTTCTAAACTGGATCTAAATATCAGGAATATCACTAAGTGTCTATATTATGCAGCCAACACATTTCCCTATATGTATTCTCTGGAAATGCAGTTTCTAGGACATAGCATAGGAGGTTTAAGTGATAGGATTGTTTTTTCTTTTCCTTTTTCCCCCTTTCTGTTGATATCAATGAGTCAGAAGATTGTCATGTCAATTTAGACTTTTGATTTTGTATCTTCCCTTGGAAGAAACATTACCTTTCTTCATTTAAGTAAATACCACACAAAGAAAATTAGTATCAAAGATTTCAATACAAGCTTTTTCCAAATTTTGCACATTGCTCTTTAAGGAGATAAGAAACAAACATATAAGAGAAAGGAAGTCCATGAGACAATGAAAAGCCTTTTGAAAAATTTGGTACAAATTGTTTGTCATTTTTTGTAGGAATTATCTCCTTTTCCTTCATAATTGCTGCAACCAGTGTCCAAGCTAACTATTAAATAGTGTTTCTGACCTTATGCACTGTTCCTTAGCTCTGTATAGAACATAGACAGTTATTTCCCCAGAAATAGAAATGCTTCTAAAACTATGCCGAAAGGCATTATTAGTGAAATTAGAATATGATAACAAACTGCAGATGGTAAAAGATTACTTTCTGGCAGAGAATAAATTCAAGTGCATTTTATGCTAAGTAAAATGTGATTATCCATAAATTGTAGTAGTGGTGATCGATTTATAAGTATATTACTGTGTTCTAGATCCTGCTATCAACTATATGTCATAATCAAATCAAGACAGAATCACAGTTTAAACTGAAAACAAAAAGCAAATCATCTCACAGTGAATTGAAATATACTACATCAGACAATCACATGAGTTTTGATACATAATATAGTAAATCCATTCCAGTAACCTTTTAAGTTAATTTATTATTCAAATGAATTACTCTGGCTACTTAAATATATGCATATATACGTATACATGTATTATTATTAAATGATAGTTTTACTCAAGCAAATTTCAGCAACTTTTAAAATGAATGTTTATTGACTAAAGAAGTAACAGATTGTCTCCTCATGGAAAACATCATGCAAATTCCAAAAATCTACACAAAAATAAAGAAATATTTAGTCATTATTTTTGCTGTTTTAAGTACATCATTGTTGCAAAATATACTCAATATTTATAAAATACTCAGTGGCTATTTTCAACCTCTGGAAATTTTCTTAATATATTATTTATAATTGGAACTGAATCTATACAGAAGTAATACCTTAGCAAGTCAAAAAGAAAAGAGAATGGTATCATAAATTGCTTTTTTTAAAAAATATTCAAGCAATTGAAATTACCTTCATCTTGTAGGTAATGAGAGTTATTTCCAGTTGTTTATATGTGCCTTTATCTTTAAGTTGTCTGTGACTTGGGTATTGAGGTCAATGCCAAATATAAATACCAACTTTACCTTTAATTAACGACACGAGCTCAGACAAGTATTTAGCCTCCCTGAAAATAAAATAGGTAATATTTTCTCCACATAATTGTAATGCGTTCACTACAAAAAGTTGTTATAAAATGTAAATTAAAAAATAAAGCACTTAGGTGCTAGATTAAATGTTTAGCCTGTCTCAGAACTGGGTCAATAATGGTAAATAAAGATTCATGCTGGCTTTAAAAAATTGAAAATATAGTTGACTAAAAACTATTATTGACTTCACTTTTTGATTGATAATCAGTTATTTTGCCAGCCATATTCTTTGTAAGAAGATACTAAGTCTGTATGATTTTTTCAAATTACAGTTATTCTGTATTCTCACTTCCTAAGTAGATAATTACTATTGGATTGGCATTTATAATACAAGTTTTATATATAAAGACCATATTAATTTAGATGAATTTGTTCCCAATGGCTGTATTTCTGGCACTACTTTGATGGTGTGCCAAACTGATCCCACCATTTACATGCCACCTTTCAGATGATTAAAGGATACTAAATGTCTTAAAAGGTTGAAAATATTTTGTTATTAAAAGCACAGATCAGATGCTTTTTGATGAGTGAAAAGGGGGAAAGGCAATTATAAAATACTGTGTGATTCATTAACTGTATAGAAAAATGAAATCGAATAAAATTAAATGCTCCTATTATAGATAGAATTTATAGTTTTTCTTATCTACAGTGGAAGCTTACTTTATTTTCTCACTTATAAGAACTCATTGATGATAAAACATGAATTTTTCAAGAAAAATAATACAAAAAGCTCTTTGAATATGTCCTGATTTCAGACATGATAAAATATAATTATGATAAAATATAAAAACTACATATATTTTAGAATTATGATAATAAAGTAAATGCATCTGATTTGAAGGTATTGGAAAACTCAAAATTACATTAGTCTTATTGGTGGAATTAAAGGAAAAAGATAAGGATCACCTTTTAAAGTACTATGATTTTTAACTTTATGCATCTTTTTTCCATATCATTTGCTTCTACTTACAAACTAAGAATTAGAACTACAGGACTGCACTTGAGGGGAAAACTAAAATGATTGTACGAAAATGAGATTGATAGAATCAAAATATAAATTTGGGGAAGAAAAAGAAAAACAGCAAAGTTTCACTTATATAAAGTGGAATTATGGCCATATTGTTGAGTATTATTGGGAAAGATGTAAAGTAAATCCAACAAATATCAAGTTCCCCTGCAACCACATCATCAAAGCGAAGTGCAATAACAATCCACCTATCTTTTACCAGAAAGGGATATACATCGGAACTACTCAGATATTTTAATACAAGTAAGTGAACACAATGCTTGAAGGGATAAAAAATCTCCATCATCTGTACTTTTAAAGTCTTCCACTTTAACTCTGACACAAGGATAATTCTTGAAACACTATGTTAAATATCTTGTTTTTGAGGCTAAGAATTGCCATATGCATTCACTGATCTCCAAAAAAGTTACTAGCATGTATTTAAAAGTTGATAAATACATATTTAAGTATGTGTATAATAGATCTTGATGTGACATGAAATTATTGGAAGAGATTATAACAGAATAAATGAATTAGAAAAAATATCACAGGAAGGGAATAAGTATATTCAAGCAAATTGCTATCATTCAAATGTGTTTCACTGAGTTTTCATGGAGTACTCAGTAATAGGTAATCAATTTCAAGAGCCCGTATAGACCTTAGTTTCAATGTTTTTTTGTTTTTACTTAATAAAAAAAAATCAGAAATGAGACCAATAGTGTTTATAAACATCATTCAAGTTTATGCATTTATATATTCATCTTCATTTCCATAACTGCTGAGTGACCAAAAAAAGGAAAAAAAGGTGAAAGTGTTGCTGATTGCAGTTGCTATTTAAAAAAAAAAAAAAAGAAAGTGTGCTTTCAACAGTAAGCTCAGGCCCCAAACACTTTGAGAGTGTTAAAAATCTCAAGCAAATGGAATCATAAAACCAGCAAACTGTTCAATATAGTCTATATGTGTTGAGGCATGTGTATATACACATACATAATAAAAATAAATCATATAAGTTGGAATAAAAATACTCCATTGATAAGTCCTTGTCTTAGATTCTCACAATAAAAATATGGTAGATAAACATGCAAACCCTCAAATCTTCCAAAATCTATTTACTCTCTATATACATGTTATTAATTAAGTATGGATTGAATAGAGCAAAATCTAAATTATATGATCTTCTAAAAACCAATCATGGAATTCTTGTGGGTACCAAAAGGTAGATGATACTAATATACAGTACTAACCTATCTATATCCTTGGTGTTGGTTTTTTTCCCCAAAATATCTTTTTTGCTGTTATATGTATTGCCATATTAAATTTCTACTAACTGTTATATGGGACCCCATGAAGTGTTGAGGACCAGAACAAATCTATTTGTATCTTCTCTGCTTCAACTAAGACCTTATATTAGTAAAGTGAAGCAAAATGTGCATCAACAATGTCTTGATAGGTTGTTTTGCAGACCTACTCTAAATGAGCTCAGCAGGGGTATGTTTTCAATAAACCAGTTACAGTTCAGAATTAGTAGAAGCTCTTCCTTTCCTTTTTAGTGGGAATGCCTGTTTTTACCAAACCTGGAAATATGGTTTCCAGTTCAGTTTTCCCCTTTAGAGTCTACCTTTCATTCAAAATTTTAAGGTTATGAATACTGTTTGAATGAATAATAGTCATATAATTTATTCATGTAATAATTAATTGTATGAGTAAACTTTTAAGGATATGAATATTATTTGATGTAGTAATGAAAGAATAGTGGAGAATGTCTTACAGACTTGAGAAGAATCTTTCTCCTCCTTGAACCAATCCTCCTCTTTTCATTTTCCAATTCCTTTTCCTGCTCATTCTCTTCCTCACCCTTCTCTTCCTTTTAAAGCAGGTGGGTGTCCTTTCTTGACAATTGTGAACAACAAGGATGCATGATCAGACTTGCATGCTTTCTCTTATTCTGTTCTCCTTTTATGAGGAACACAATTAATTTGGAGACTAATTCCAATTAAGTCTTAGAATGTTCCTCAGAATAGTGTTCCAGGGTGTCAATTACCAACTATGTGTGGTCAGTATTGCAGTTAACGCTGCTTTTCTCTCCTGGGTCCACAGGATCTCTAAATTACCTTTCTTATCTATTATTGCATAGTTTTCTGTTGTAATTTTTAATAATTCTTATTTTGATTTTATTGGGAAATTTCAGTTATTCTTACTAATATATGCAGTAGGAAGTATAATAACAAATAGTGAAGAATCTAAAAAGAACACACTTACATAATAACTGTTTTTAGTGCTTGATTTAATTTGTGGTTCTATTAAAAGACGTTAATAACAAGTAGCTTAATTTATTGGAAGAAAAGACAAGTTATATGCCAGACAATTTTATGGCTAAATAATGATTAACATAAGGCTTTTAATTAGAGTTTATCTTTCTAAATGTAAAGATTAAAGCACAATTTTAATGTATTGCTACATTTTATAATGTTGAAATTAATTTTCATCTAAAGCTTTTATATTTGCAACTTAAGTGGTACAGCATAAAATATTATATTTACTTGCAATTTTTCACTTGTATATTTTCTAAGTTCAAATCTTAATTGTTAAATGAACTAAGCTTTTTAAAAATGTTAATGAATCTCATATGCTTAAGTAAATCAGAAGTGGTCTTACAATAATGCAAAAATACTGGCAATTGCTTTTGGATGAACTTATTAAAAGTTTAACTATCAATTCATATTGCTTTCTAAAAGTTTTACATTCATGAATCATGTGTCAGTTTTTATGATTTTTACTTCAATTTTAACTTCTACCTACTATGGTCTAAGAAACACCATCATGTTTAGCTTTTATTTGAAATCATATGTTCTCTCTCATCCTTGAAAATCATGTCCTAATAATTATTAATTTGTCTTGTAAGTACTGTTGGCTTAACATTAATCATAATAAATTTATGTGATGTTTATGTGGTTGTCATTAGTATAGTTCTTCTAATCTTGCTCTTAAGTCAGTTTTCATTAGCTGGCCACTTAATTGAATGGAGGTGCTAAGCAACAACTTTCCTTTCAGCTACTAAAGAATTATATAAAAGAATCTATAACAAAGTATGAATACTAAGAATGTTGTATTGGCCACAGTAAAGACTGGACCAGTTATAACTGACCATATCAAATGGAATTAATTTTGCCTTGATTCAGAATTTACTTTTGCTTTCCTTTCTAATCCCATCTTCAGAAATTGCCATTCTGATATCACTTCCTGAATCTTTTTTCTATATATACTACTGCATCTTTATATTCAGTATAATATTTGATACAGTTTAAATATGTTTTGAAGTAGTGAGTGTGCATACCAAAAATACTGCTATAAAATTTAAACATAGTAGAAACCAAAAATTGTTTGACTGAAAACTAGAATGAGAGAATTGCTAAATGTTTTATTTTACTTGACTGTGAACTTTACAACTGTCAAGGAAAAAGAACAAAAGCATATTTCTTTATCCAGCATAGAGGAGATAAGTGTCATCAATGTTTTACCACCAGAATGAATCTTTTCTGTTGACAAAAATATGCTACTTATCTCCATTCATCTCTCTCATTCATTCATCAGTTTATATAGCATATTTTGTAAAATCTGTGATATACTCAGTAGAGAATTTTTCCTGAATTATATATTGATCATTAATAAAGTAGTCATCACTAATTGAATGCCTATCATGCAAGAAACAGAAAACAGACACTGCATCATTTCCAGTTCTCTCAGTAATTCTGAAAGGTTTATACTGGCTCACTCTCTTTATATGAGATATGACACATAGGCTAAGGGAAGCTAAGCAATTTGCACAAAGTCAAGATAGCTAATGAGGACAAAATTCTTTATTAGATTCCGATAGACCTTTGTAATATAAAGATCTCCTTTTATAGATTATGTCTTCTAAAAAAAAAAAAAAAAAAAACTTCCCATGATTATGGAATAGCTCCAAAAGTTTTATTGACTGCTCTTCAAAAGGAGAAACTTTATGAAGCTCTTTGACATTTGACTATCATTGTGCTTTCTTGCAGCCTGTGAACTTATGAATCAAGGCATCCTGGCCCTGGTCAGCTCCATTGGCTGTACTTCAGCAGGATCCCTCCAGTCTTTGGCAGATGCCATGCATATCCCTCACCTCTTCATTCAGCGCTCCACAGCTGGGACCCCAAGGAGTGGCTGTGGGCTAACCCGGAGCAACAGGAATGATGACTACACTCTCTCTGTTCGCCCACCTGTCTACTTAAATGAAGTTATCCTGAGAGTGGTCACTGAATATGCCTGGCAGAAATTTATTATATTCTATGATAGCGAATATGGTAAGTGTAATTTGCATTTTTGTTAACTGATAGTTGCAAGGCAAAGAATGTCATGAGTTGTGAGATACTTTGAGGAGCTTATTCGCTGTTATTTGTCATTTGCTATTCCTATCATAGTCTGCTTTTATAAGTCTAGCAGCAGCAACAAATTATTTTAAGGTCTCAAGGTCATTTTTTTCAATTTATCTGATAACGAATTAAGAAGTAGATACCTATATTAATGCTTAACTTGTGTTTCTAAATTATATATATATATATATATATATATATATATATATATGGCTCTAATACATCTTAATCCTTCATATAATGGGAGTTGTGATTATACTATCTTTTGCCCCATTCAACATTTATAACTTCACATAATAACAAAAGTCTGCTTTGGACAGGCCCTGAAACACTAAAAAGAATATTTATTTCTATTTCATTGATACTAAGCATGTCATATTTTGTGTATATATAGTTGTGTAGTCTTGAGGATATATTCATTATTTCTCTTGGATGATGGAGATTATATTATTTTATAATAAGAATGGCATATTGCCCACACTATGAGATTTCATTAAAATACTAAGTAACATTAAAATAAATGTATTCAAGGTAAATAATTCCCTAATTTTTACATAATTTGAGAGATATTTTGTGCCATTTAAGACTAGTTAGCAAAATATTGTTAATTTTATTTTTCAATTAACCCACCTATTTTCTAACACGTTGATTCTAGTCATTTTGAAATATAGTTTTCCTCTTATTTTTGCCATAGAAGGAAAGAAGAAAATGGAGTAGAGATGACTAAGAGTAAATGAGAGGAGATACATAGATCTTGATAAAGAATATATATATATATACATACATACATATGCAAGTATATATATCAAAATGTGTTTCCTCAGAGATTTAACCTAAAGAGTAAGTTTCAGAAAAATCTTCTATTAAATATGGAGGGCTATAGTTCTTACATTATTATTTTTAGATCAGTCTGTCACCTTTTGTAGTATAACTTTCTTTTTAGCAAATAAATAAACATGAAGAATTTGTGTTTTTCTAGTCATAATCTATCCCATATTGTAGTCAATAATGGAGAATAATAGAGTGGGGCAGAAAATGGCATCAATAGAACTGTGCACAAACACATTGGCAGAAATCCAGAAGCAACAAATAAGAGCTCCTGTGGATTCTGGGAAGGAAGAGCAGTGGCAGTCACTTTGCCCTAAACATTCAAAAGCTGCAGGAGCTTTTGGCCACCAGAGCCACATTAAATCCAAAAGTCTGTGCATCTCTTCAAAAGCATGCTCTTTTGTCTGCAGGATGGACAGTCTTATTTTTGTTGCTTAATTCGTGTTATTTAGGGGTCATAGAACAAAAACCAATAAAGTGGAAAAAATAGGGAAATAAAAATAATTGGCTCATCATTAAAAGGACAAAAACCAATACAAATCTAAAATTCACTGATAGTATTATTCAGTGAAATGGTAAACTAGTTTCTTGACTTGGTATTCTGAGTATGCTGTTATTCATTTTATTCTAGTCAGATTTTACATTCTTTTCTAACCTTTAATGATATTCTTACATTCCCTGCTCAAACATACTTAATATCATAAAATTGTAATGCTAAATCCTGCTTTAAGGGGAGGCAACACTTTTTAGTCATTTCTGTCAAAATAGTACTATAAAATAAAGATCAGAAAAGAAACTTTTGCAAAAATTTTTCAAATTTACATTAGAATCTTACTTTTTTTAATTGTAAATTTGCCCATGAAGAAATATTATTGTCTTGCTTTCAAGTTCTCCATGCATTACAGTGAGGAAACTCTTACAAGAGATGGCATCTTTGCATTATTGAGCTAAATATTTTTGAAAATGTAAACTAAGTTCATAGTCATACAGATTTACATACATTTGAAATTCCTCATTCTCCTGGTTTTCTTTGAATAAATAAAAAACTATAGTTATATGTATATTTTGTTAGATGCAAAGGTAGCATCCTTTGTGATAAGCAGGATGTTTTAGGAATGAAGTCATTGTACTTTACTATGACAGTAAACTTGCTTTTGACTTTCTATTTAATAATTCATGAAAAGTTTCCATGCTTGTATCATTAAAGCTATTTCCACTAACATTCTTGTTTAATGAACAAAAATTTTCCTTTGTTACAGACAATAACTTTTGCTGGTAAAGTACTGGGCTAGAGTCCAAAATAAGACTCAAGCTCTCCATATATCGTGTACCTAGAAGAGAACTTCAACTATTTACATATCCATTTATCAGTGCTATCATTTTAAGAATAAACTTTGGAATTATACTTGACTTTTATCTTGGTTATCAAGAATAGCTTTCATTAAGGAATGGAATAAACATTACCTGTGAATGAAATCAGGCCGCCTGCTGGAACTAAATGTTATTGAAGATAAATTTTGCTCAGAAAAAAATATGCTTTAAAATATTAGGTTTCTACATTCTGTTAATTAGAGTAACAACATTTTTTATAAGTAGTTAATTATGTTTAAGGGCAGAATAAAAAAAATTCTACTTAAATTCCCTAACAAAGAACAGTGAAGTTTTTGTAAGTAAATGGGTGAACTGAAAATAAAAACAAGCAAACAAACAAACAACAACAAAAAAACCAGAATTTCATTTGAATGGTTTAAGGCATATTTGTAAAGAATTTAAAGAATTTAGGAAATATTGATATTTTAAAAATGTGTCATTCAGGAAATGTACATTTCTTACCTGTCCAGTACAAAGCAAAATATGGTTTGCACAAATTCTGGTCTTAGCTTTTAAGAAGTTTGCAAATACCAGTGGAACAACATTATTATATGATTGATTCTCTTAGTAGATAAAATGATATAAGTAATGAGTGATGTAAACTGAATATTAATAAAATTCAATAGAAAAGAGCTTACTTTCAGAACTAATGAAAGGAGAAGGCTTTATGGACAAAGCAACATGTTTTTATGAAAATTCAGTAGGGTTTGAGAGGCAATAATGTAATATGGCCACTCCAATAAAGAAAAGTGTGAACCAGTCTTGAGGCACTTAATATCTCTGAACATTTTATTTGCTGGTTACTGGAATAAGATTTCTGCATTATATCATTCAGTTTTCTCAACATCTCTGTAAAGTAGGTAACAGGATCACAAAGGAAATTTTATTTTTTGCTTTTTACATAAATCTTTCAATTTGACCAGAGGCATTAATCCAGGAAATAAAGGACTACTTTTAATTTAATAACTTATAAGACTGAACTGAAATTCAGTGGGATATATTTGTTTGGACAACTCTCATCATAAGAAAAACTACCTAGGTCCCATATAAATAAAGTCAGGTATCACTCCATGTTGCTACCCCAAACTAACAAAGGTAGGTTCATTTTAGAGAGATCTCAACAAAGATTATCTGGTGCCAGTATTTATTTGCACTGTGAAGACTCCTCTCTTTCGTTCTCTTTTCACATTTTTCTGTTTGTTTGTTTTGTTTTTTTCTGACTTATAATATTTATTACAAGCTTATTTCATGTAGCAGTTTACTCCCTCAACAAACTCATTATATGACTGTTTTAAAACTGAAGTGATCTTCATCTTTGAAATCGTAACCTGCTTCTCCAATTTCCTTTGATTCGGGTGTTCTGTTGCCCTCTATCTTCTCCAGCTTGACAGTCTCTATAGTCTGAGAAATCTTGAAAGTTTCTTGTATTCACCCCTATGTGTTAAATCATGTGCTTTTGGGAAGGAGGTAACCTCTAAGAATTATAATCACTGAACTAACTGTATATCTGAGGCAGTGTAGGGGAAGCAAAACAAGAGGAATGGAAGAGTTAGTTACAGTTCTTGAAGCCATCCATGAATGACTTCAGTATTACCTAGTTCACAACTGGTAGTGCTAAACCTTTTCAATTTATATAAAACATTTGTGTCTTGCTCTTCTTAGGGAGGAATGGCCTGAGGGCATTCATGCTATATAACCTTACTTTATATCCTAGGCATCAACAGCCTACTTTTGAGTCTAAGACTTGTTTTGTCATATGAAATTTTATTGGAGTAAGTATGTCTCCCTTTTGGACATTTTTTTTATTCTGAATTTTGTGTTCCAATTGTTGAACAATTGAAAAAAATATACAGTCTATAAGCTTAAAATATTACCAGCTAGCCCTTTAAAATTGTTTCACTAGTCCTTGTTCCATGACTTCAGTCTGATGACTTTATTCCCACGTCACCTAATGAGTGAGACTAGAGATAGAAAATGTATTGAGAGACTGACAGATGTTCTGTGTGGGTAGAACATCCTCTGCTATTTCCAGCAGACTTTTTAGTAAGATTTAGGTAATAGCAATGAAATCATAAGTATGGTTCTCAGTTAAATATAAAGCATGTATACCAATTTCAAAGATTTGCTCCAGAGAATTTTTTACCCATGAATAATACTTCGGGAGATTTTTAGAAAGACAATTATCATTAATGTCAATCCATTCTGTCTACTTTAAGGATCAATGGAAGTTTTTAAAATTAATTCCATTTAATTTTAATGTGGTGTTATTAAATTACTTAAATGTCAATACCTTGAGTTATAAATATGTTCTTATTATTCAACATCTAGAATTGCTTTAAAACATACCATTTTTCAGTAAATTTAAAGTTGCTTATTCGTCGTGTTTATCAACTTAAACTTATGTCTTAGTCTTTCCGACATTTTCCACACAGCTTCTCTATGGCCTTTCTCCTTCACAATAGTGTTGGCCACAACCTCTTCTATAATTTATTAAACTGTGTTTTTCTGATAATCATAGAAATAAATTAAAATTACACAATAGATATTGATAAGATAAAATATCTCAGTGTGGAAATGACTAGATCAAATATGCATTTCACTATGTATACATACATGATTTTGACATGTATGTGTACACATAAACAGAGAAACTCAATTTTAAAGAAAACTGAATGAGTTATTTGAAATACTGAATGGGCATTTTGAAAGCATTCAGTTAATGACTGAGAGTGAAAGGTTAGTACATAATCAGTGACCTGAGGTGTCTGAGTACTGCCCCTTGATAGATCGCACTTACCTTTCAATAAATTGCTCTGTGTGGTAGGTTGCTTTTAAATTAAGTTTGGATGATGATCCTCAGCAATGCCATACTAGGGACTACAACATTTATTCTATGCAATCTCAGTGTAGGTTTAATGAAGGTTCATGAAATGTGCACATTCTTCTAAATTAATGCCAAAAGATTATAATTAAGTTGAAGGTATTTTCAAATATATAATGACTATAATATCTATCTGTCTAAAAACTTTTAAAGCTACATATTATTCATTGAACAATTTCCAGCTTTAAATTATTTTATTTGTTCAGTGGATATCAATGGGCATATAATTAATTCAAGCATCTTACTGAGCTATTGTACATAGTATGTAAAGTAAGTAAAATATTTTATTACTTTAAAATTATTCATAAATACAATTTCTTTAAAATATTGATCTGTATTACCACAAACATAACTGATACTGAAACACTATGATCTAACACATTCATCAATAAAAAATCTCAGTGATAGACCACTTTTACTAGATTGTGTCACCTCAAAATGTAGTACAGTATATAATTAATTTTGTTTTCTAAATACAATATAGGTGGTATAACACAAAATAAATAAATTGTATTAAGATAAAGGTGCTTCTAAATAATTTATTTAAATCACCCAATGATTAGAATGTTCCCTCATGAAACAAGACATTTCATACATTCTTTTGCTATTTGTATTTGAAAAAATTCATTTAGTTTTTGAAAGTGTATCTCATATATCCATCAATGTGATTTATATCTTTTAAACTAAATAAGTAACACAATTAAATATTAATATTAAGCGGGGTATTCTCTCATAAATTCAGAAACACCATGATTGGCTGAATGCAATACCAAAGTCTCGACTCCAGTGGAATACTTTATGCACTAAGTCATCAAAATCTTAAAATACTGAATGTGCCTAATCTGCTCAATATAAAAAAGGACAGGAAAAGAATTTAAATATATAAAGTCTTATTGACAAATCTCTTCCCCTACAAAATTCAAAAAATTAAAAAGGATATTTGGAATATAATTATCAGACTGAGAATAGCAATCAATATCTACAAACATTGTATTAGAGTAGATGGGCTCACTGGACATTTACAGAATACTAAGCCCAACAAAAACAGAGAACTATTCTTCTCAATAGCACACAGAATATTCTCCAAGATGAGCCACAGACTGAGTCACTAACCAAGCATCAATAAATTCATTAAAATTAAAATCACATCAAGTATATTCTCTGAATACGACAGCATCAAAGCAAAAATTAACTACAAAAATAAAGCAGGAGAAGTTCTAAGTCCTGGTGATTGAAATCACACTACTGAGTGATTAGTGAATGAAAAAGGAAATCAAATAACTTAAAAAATACCAGTAAGTCAGTAAAAATGAATGAACCTATTGGAATACATGGGACACAACAAAAAGAGTATTGAAACAGTACATAGCATTCAGGCCCACTTCAAGAAACAAGAACAAGCTCAAATAAACAGTCTTGCCTCTCAACTTCTGTTACTAGAAAAAGAACAAATTAAACCAAAACCTGTAGGAAGACAGTAATCATAAAACTAAGAAAAAAATGAAAGAGAAATGAAAAATAGTCCAAAGGATTAATAAAAGCAAAAACTAGTTAAGTAGAAAAATAACCAAAAACTAGTTAAGTAGAAAAATATACAAAGTAGAAAAATATACAAAGCAAATAAACCTCTAATATGCTTACAATGAAAAAACAAACAGGAAAGTTAAGATAAATAGATTAAGAAATGAAAAAGAAGTTGCAACAGATATCTAAGAAATGAAAATAATCATTAAAGATTATTATGAACATCTGTATACCAGCAAATTGAATACCCAAGGTGAAATGGGAAAACTAGAAATCTAAAACCCTCTGAAACTGTATCAGCATGAGATCAAGAAGTGATTGACTTGAACAGCTCAATCACAAATAAAGAAATTAAAACAGCAATAAAAAGTCTCTCATCAAACAAAAGACCAGACTGGCATTTTTTTAATTTCTACCAAACCTTCAAAAATGAATTATTACTGATCCTTTGGAAACCTAACAAAGATATAACAACAAAAATGTCTCTTTGATGAGAAAAAAGAAACACAGGGAAAGGCAGGAAGAAGGGAGGAATGGAGGAAGGGAAGAAGGAAGTTACAGATCAATTTTTGCAATGAATACAGATACAAATGGAAGAAAACCATGGCAAGTGGATTCAATAATAGCTAACAAGAATCATATGCCATGACTAAGTAGGATATATTCAGGAATGCCAGTATAATTCATCATCTAAAAATAAAATGCTAAATTTAACACATCAGAAAGGAAAGATAAAAACCAATAGATGCTGAGGAAGCATTCAACAAGTCCAACGTGCATATATAGTAAAAAGCCCTCAAAAAACTGGGCATAGAAAACACCTCTATATAATGAAGACCATATATGACAATTCTACAGCAAACATCATAATCAATGCTGAAAGTAAGTGTTTCCTCTAATATCTGACACAAAACAGGGATGTCCACTTTTTTCACTATTACTTGGCAAAGTGTTGGAAGTGTTAAGAGGGAAGAAGAGGGAAGAAGAAAATTTCCCAATGCAATATCTTAAACCACCTTAGAACTCAAGCACTTACTCCCCAATTTAAGAGTCCTAATAGCTGGCTACTCAGATATTCCCATTAAGTACAGATAGTCCATGCAGGATTATGCAGCCCCCCTTCCACCAGCCATATGAGGATAACCAGAAGGTCATTCTGTTATAATTCTTAAGTGACTTTGTCTGGTGTGGACCAATTAAACATCCCAGATTTGAAACTAATAATAGGTTTCAAACAAGGAATGCTTATTTTGACTCACACACAGGAGAGGAATGAAAACTGCACAGACCCACATTCTCACACTGCTACTGCTGGTGGTGGTGGCAGCGGCAGGAGTGTCCTGATCTTATGAAATTGATTACCAGGGCAGGGTACCAGGAAAGAGTAGGACGGTGTGTTTGAACCAGGCTCTTCTAAGGCACTCACAGATGTGATCTGTGCTCCTTCATAAGCTGAATGTCTCATTATCACTGAAGTCTCTACTATGTGTTTTAGCGTGCTAATGAGACCTAGATCTCTCTTCTGTAGGTGTTCTACCTTGGACTTCAGTGGTCATTGTTTCCTTTGATTCTAGAGATTTTGCCCCAAAGTAGAAGCCTCTGCAGGGTGGAAGTCCTGTTTCTCAATGATGATTGGCTCTCCTGGTAACATTGACCTGGGGACTCAATTGCCAGAAGGATAAGTAAGCAAGGTCTAAATTCAGGGTTTCTGTGCCAATTCCAACTCATCCAGGTTTCTTCTGATTTTCAGCACTGCTCTCCCTCTACCAACTTGCTCTTTTCCTTTGTTGCACAAGTTATACTTCTGAGAGCAATCTCAATCTTCTATTCTCCACCCTCTTTCTCAGAGCCTGTTTCCCTGGAAAATCCAGTCTTCTACAGCATATTAGGTTTTCCTTGCACCTGAAAGGCAATTAAAGTTCAATTAATTAGTAACTGAAAATGATTAAAGTTTATTAGGAAAGATGTTTAGATACATGTGTTATGTTTCTTAATGTTTATTAAAAATGTTCCAATAATTAAATAAAATACTGTACATACCACTAATTATCATGTAAATAGCTGTTATTTACCATGTATGGTATGTTTTAAAATAAATCATTAAAAGCAGTAACAGCGTGTCAATCAGGTTCTCCAATAACAATCTTTACGGTTAACATGGAGTACGTAAAAAGAACATGATCTATCTAGGCACAGAGTAGGTAAATAGAACATGGTCTATCTAGGGAGTGTGCAGAATATTCTGGGTATTTTCGTTTACTGGAAAAGAGTGTCTACACAATTTTCATGATTTTCTCAAAGAAGTCTATGATACAAGGATACTTAAGAAATTGAAACATTTTTTCCTACACTAGTTGATTGAGTTGAAATAACTTCTGAGCCTCATTATGATACTTTTTGATTCAAGAGAATGGAATCTGATTATTTTAATTTCCAACAAATTCTCTCATTGATACCAATGGTCTAAATCCAGATGTCAACAAAGCTTATTGGAAATTTATGTGAAGAAGCTATTCCCTTGACTTTTCCATGGTTTATAGATAATAATCCCCCCCCCCCTTTTTTTTTCTGGAGAACAACTGTCCCCATCTTCTTTCTTCAGAATCTGCATTTATATATTTCTGAATTGCCCCATAAAGACTCCACCCATTCTTCACTAGACAGAAAGGACTTTGACTCTCCTGTTTGCTTTTTGAATACCATATAATTATTCTAGACCTACCAAAATAGTACTGGGTCTATCTCTATTGTAAGTAATATTGTTAGACTTTCCAACTCTATCCAAGATATTCTCTTGGCTATGCAATATAACATTCACAGAGTCCAGGCACAAGGATTGGATATTTTGGAGTGGATATCAATCTTCCTACCAGAAGTCCTTTTTTTTAGTGTTTAAAAAAATATATAGTATTTTCTCCCTGATAATATTTATAACAACTCATTTTCTGAGGCTTCCACCATTTGCGGTTATAGAATTTTGTGGTCTGTAGAATTAATTATCACTGGAAAATAATGAAATATCTACTAAACATCATTCTATCGATAAGTAGCTCCTAGTCACACCCAAAGGCGTAAAAGTTCCTTGAGATCAAGTATCAAGTTCTGTCTTTTTGATTTCTGTACCCTGTGGCACTTCATTCATTTCCTGTCAATGAATAAGCATGCAGATACTGTAGCTAAGTAATTGTGATGGTTGATTTCATCTATGCATTGATGAGATTAAAGGCCCACTGTTCCATTTAAAGATTCTTCTAGAAGCAGCTAATAGACAAGATGATTCAGATCCTCCCATAAACCTTACAAATTGCTGCAAATTACAAAATGAGTGTAAAGAGTCATTCTCAAATAAGCAAAGGTATTATTGTTTAACAATTTCATTCCAAAGTACTAAAACTCTATGCTTACTATTTTGGATAGCTAGCCATGGTAAGTTTTAGACAATTCAATCTAAATGAAGGTGGGGAAATGGTCTTTTAACAAGCATCATGTATGATTATTAGCAGTAATAGAACTACCATGTATTAGACCCTATACCACAATTTGCAAGTACAAATACACACACACACACACACACACACACACACACATGCAACCCCCTTGCTAATCTAATCTTCGAAAACATCTGTAAGAACATTTCATTTGTGGGTCAGCAAATTTTTTTTGAAAAATTTACTATCACATACTCAGTAAGTGATAACCAACATTTCAGCAAGGAAGCAACGAGAGCATGTAGAGCTTGTATCACATTCCTTTTATTGCATCTATTACAACAACATCCATATTACTTGTCAAAAATAAAAACTAAAAATAGTTAACCTATTCTAAATCAAGGGGAAATAACTTGCAAGCATGATTTGAATCAGAATATCGAACAAGCCACTCTCTCACTGCTTTTCATGCTGCACACGTAGCCCATCATCCATGTTAGTCAGGTCCTATAGTTAAAGCTTTTATTAGACTAAAACTGTATTTAGACTGGAGTCAAAACCTCTATCTGTATCTAATAAGGATCCATGATCTCTGATGCTCCCTCTCTACATGATATCACCTAATGCTACTCACCTCTCAGTAGACTGGCTTCAGTCACAGTGGATTCTGTTAGTTACTTCAAACATAAGCACTGCTTCTGGTGCATTTCCCCGAGCTGTTGTCCTCCCTTCCTGTTTATTGGCTGGGTAATCATTAAGATCATGGTTTAAATAATAGTTTTCCAGAGTATCCTTCCATGAGTGTTATAATTAAAATCAGTCTCCTCCTGTCCCTATCATTAACTACCCATGTACCCTTATTATTTCCTTCCAAGCACTTAGTGTGAATTGTACTTATTAGTTTATTTACTTGTGTTTACTGTCTGTCTCAGTGTGGGAAGGTATTCATTGCTATATGCCATACTCAGGTCATGGGTTACAATATCAAGAAATGGTTTTTGGAACACTGTTTTTCTGCAAGTGAGTATCTGAAACTACATATTTTTTTTCTATGTGCCATGTAGTACTTTCATTCCTTGCCTTGGTTATTTTTATTAAATTATCTCTCATTTCTATGACTGTGGTTGATGGTACTGTATGTCTTTGGAATTTATCTTCAAATTTATGTTCTCACACTATTCCTGCTAATGAAGTACCAACAATGCCCAGCTTACACCATTTTTGGGACCCCCCTGTTTTGCTCCCAACTCCCCAGTTTCCACCTCAGATATTCTCAGATCTGCAGTCAGAATTCTAAGGTTTGTTTTAGTTTGATTTTATCTGTTTTTGACTTTCTTGATATTTTATATTAGTGATAGGTTATCCCATTAACAATTATAAAATGCCCATCTAATCTCTTTTTACATTTTGTAAATGGAAGTTCAATTTATTTTATGTAAGTAGGGCTGTCATTTTTTTTTTTTAGAATAGCATTTGCTTTTATGTTTGCTTTCCAATATTTTACTGAGGACTTCTGTTTTATTTGGAGCATGATGCATCTCCTAGAGACCGCAGAAAGGTGCGCTTTGTTTCTTACATCAAGATACTCCTCTGGCTCTCGATTGGAGAATCTAGACCAGACATGGTTAGGGAAATTATTGATCTATAAGTATTGGTCACAATTTAACATTTTGTTTTCTGAGTACATTTAAAGTCCACCTCTATTCTTTTGTTCATCTCCTTGTCTTTTGTATTTTGAGAAGTAATTTTGGTTGTGTTTGGATTCTATTTTTATCTGTGTTCCTTAAGTAATTTCATTCTGATGTTATCACATGATTTATATATAGTGTTCTATACTTAAAACATATTTACTTGAAAGCAAGTTAATCTTAAACTCATCCTGCTAGTCCCATTTTTAATTCATCTCCACTATTTCTTTTGCTGGGGGGGGGGGGGAACTTAGTGTCTTCTTGGTTTTAAGTTTTAGTGAAATGCATTTTTATGTTATTAAAGTCCCTGTAGCATTTTTGAAAGGCTGGTTTAAAGTAAATGAATTCCTTAACTATCATTTGTCTCTAGAAGTCTTTTAAGGCCTTCTTTTCTGAGTGTTACCCCAGCTGAATTGAAGATACATAGTTGGAGATTTTATTTCCTTTCAGTTCTTTGCATATATCTTGCCATTTTCTTTTGTCTTTAAGTTTTCTACTGAAAAATCATCAGATAGTCTTCATGTGGATGGTAATTTATATGTGCTTGCTCATTTTGCAATATCTACCTACCCATCTTTAAGATTCATTTTTTTTTTTTAATTTTTGCCACTTTCATTAGTGTGTTTTGATGTATGTCTCAGGATTTGCTTTGTTACAAACTCTTTTACCATCCTGGAACTGGATGTCTTTTTCTCTCCCCAGTTTGGGGAAGTTCTTGTCTATTATTTGCTTCCGATAGTATTTTTGTGTTTCCAACTCCTCTCCCTCTCTCTCTCTCTCTCTCTCTCTCTCTCTCTCTCTCTCTCTCTCTCTCTCTCTCTCTCTCTCTCCTCATTCTGGAAGCTCTATGCTGTTAATATTGTCCTCTCAGTGCTGTTTCCTATGTTGTCCTAATATTTTAATTTTGTTTTCTTTTTGCTGGCCCTTTCAAATGAATCTACTATCCTGTCTTCCAATGTATTATGTTCCTCTCTGTGTTGGAGTCTACTATTGTTAACCTCTACTGTATTTTTTTTAAGTAATCTGTTATTTAGCTCTGTCATTCTGTTTTGAATTTATTTTCAAATTTTCTGTGTCCTTTCACTCTGTTCACCTCTTTTATCCTGATTTCTAGAAGCATTATTAAGATAGTTGCAAGTTTTTTTCTTCAGTAGTTTGTTAGTTTCATTGCATTAGGGCTTTTTCCTAGGGTTTTGTCTCTAACCACCGGAGTGATTAGAGGTAACCCCTTGCCTATTCATTGTGCTTGCTGCTCTGGTTTATATCTGCAGATTTGAATAGATAGTATTCCTTTCCAGACCTGTTCTTTTAGTCTTACATTAGAGTTAAAAGTCACAGAGTATGTAGCTTGGCCTCAATGCTATGTTTTCAGTTGTGTTGAGTGATCTCGGCATCATTTAGAATCATTGGAATTCAAGAGCCAGAGGGGGCTGGTGGCTCAAGATCCCAAACTACAAGGTGTGTGTGTGTGTGTGTGTGTGTGTGTGTGTGTGTGTGTGTGTGTGAGTAAGTGTTTGGGAATGGGGAATGGTCAGGAGAAGAGGAGTCTGGATATGAAAGGTAATGAAGTTACTGCTGTAGAATACAAAGGGCATAGGCCTCCTGGGTTCTGAAGCTGCTTAAAATGAGCAATCTGTAATTTTCATCAGATCACAGCAGAATTCACTGACATTGTTCTACCAGATGCCTCAGATTGCAACAGACTCTTCATTGGCAAAGTAGCCTTAATCTCAGCAGGTTTTCCCATGCGACCAACATATGAATAGGGTAGCCAGACTTCCATGGGCTTGGGAGTCAGAGGCACCCCAGAGAGTTGCATTCTGCATAGTAGGTAGGTTCTTTAGAAGCCTGCCAAGTCCAGAAAAAGCAGGAGAGAACGGATGGGTGATTCTTTGGACAGATGAAGCTATCTGAAAACAGTATCCCAGTTACTCAAATCATCTGTTCCCTAACATGAAAGATAGTATTCTTTTTGACAGACAAGTGTTCCCTTGGCTACAGTATACTAGTGAACTGTGAGGATCTGAAGGAATCTAGGCAGGACTAAGGCTGCCATTCTAACTACCAATCACTGCAGCTACTCTAAATCAACCCTGGGCACTCTTTGCTCCCTGCCTGTCAACAAAGAGTTCTCTTTGGAAAGAATGTGTTCCCTCAGTTGTAGAAAAGCAGTGAATCATAGAAAACCTAAGTCCTGTGGGCATGGGAAGTGTGTGGATTTCTTTAGACATCTAAACTAGCTGAAAACTGCCTTGTGGGCTTTGGTCCTCAGATGTAGTCAGTCCTGCAGACCGAGTTCTGTCCAGGAACTGTGTGCTCTCAAAGCCAGGTTCTCTGCTGGTAGAAGTCCAAGGAACCCAGGACTTCTTCTAATGAACAGGCAGGAACCTCTTCCTATGTCCTGATATCTTCCTTGTTGATCTTATCTCAGACTTCCCTTCCCTTTCTGATGAACTCTTGTCTTGACTCCTGGAGGAAACTGATTTTCAAATCCTCAGCTCTCTTCCAAATGTAGTTGGTCGAGTACAGATGCAGATCTGCTGTATTCATAGAACGAGCTAGTTCCAGGAATCCACTAGTGTTTCATCTTATCTCCAATATTTTTGCAATTTAAAAAAGTTGTTTTTTCCTCAAAGATATGATAAATTATTTTTGCTATCAAAAATGTTGGCTAGTAAATAGGTGACCTGGAGCCATAAACCTTGGCCACACTATGCTATCTGAGCATGTCTATTTCAGCATGCTTCTGGATTTGAGTTTTATATAAATATACTTCCACGTATAAATAAAACTTAAACAAACAAAACAAAACACTACAATTCACAATCAAGGATATGCTCAGATATACTCAGCATTTCTAATACAAACACCAAGTAATTCTTATTCATGCCAAAGTTTGAGAATGCTAACTTGGGTGTCTATACTCTGTATCTCTGTATGTGTGTATGTGCCTCTATTTACTAAATTTGATCAGATCTAAACCTTTATGTAACCCATGCTTGAATATCTTATGCCTTGGGTGTTTTCTAAGTTGGATATTTAATGAGTACATCATTCTTGTGTTATTCCAGTTTTTCATTTCTTGCTCAGCTCTAGATGAGGCACTGCTCTTTAAAGGTTTTATTATTCTGATGCTTTAGGTTTATAATGTAGTTAGGATGAAAGAATCTAAGATAATTTACACATTTATATACTCTGACTTGCCTGGGAACCATCAGATAATTGAACTCATAGTTATAATAAGTTTTATATATATAAAATCAATCATGAGAAGAAAGTTAAAAATTTAAGTTGTAACCTTGAATATATAAACTGTTGTCATGAATGTCCTTTTTTTTCCTCTTGAGGACTTATTAATTGTTTTTAATTGTTAATATGTTTAAAAATACATGAATTAAAATTGCCTTTGAGAGGAAAATTTTGCATGCATATAATGATGCATAATTAAGCATTTTGAGATATAATTCACTCATATTAAACAACCTAAAATTTCATTTACTTTTTGTCTTAAAACAGTTTTTGTTTTCCTTTAAACATTTTTATGCTATAAGTATATAGAGAAACATATATTTTGTTATGTTGTAAAAGTAAACCTATTATTTTAAGACTTTATGTTGCCAGTTATAGCTTTCAATTATATTTATCAATGTTTATCTACCATCTTTAATAATTATCCAATGCATTACTAGTAGGAATATTTGTAACATTGCGTAAACCTACTGTACTTAAGTATACATTAGACAAACTGTTACTAACTTATTTGTTTAGACAGATTTTACCTCAATACTTATATGTGAAATGGACAAAATTAGTTATTTGGCAATTCTTCAGAGCTATGCTTATTTTAGAATGAATGAGTGAATATCACATTAAACACTATGTTTTATATATAAGTTACATACCCATTCTCCTGAGAAGAAAAATATATTCTATCAGTTGCCAGATTTGAGATAAAGAAGTGATATATATATATATATATATATATATATATATATATATATATGAGCAAAACAAAGTGCAACTATTTAATTTATAGTTTAAGGGACCTGAGATAACGCATAAAAATCATCTTTCCATTTAGATTGCAAATGTAAAGTTAAGTCATACATGAAAAGTTCATAATCTTTATTCAGGTTCATCTACCATTAATGATTTTCATATTTCACCTGAGCTTTATAGTTACTCATTTACGCTTAGGAAAATAAGGGATAAACTTGCATGTTTACTTTAGCAGAATAATAATCCTTCGCAACCACCTCTCCCAACTGTCCTAAATTACTAAAGATGAGAGAGTACACTCAGTGGATATAAAATAACAACAAATAATAAAGCCTATTTTTCATAAAATGCATTTAATTGAACTATTTCTTAAAGATATTTGTTCATTCCACCAGTTATTCAATAATTACCTTTAGACTGTTCATAATTTTTATAATGATTTAATTCTGATATAAGCAAAGCAGCTTTTTTGCTTCTCACCTTTTTTTGCTATAATTCACATTTGCTGGACTTTTGATATTCTAGATATCCGTGGAATACAAGAGTTTTTGGACAAAGTGTCTCAACAGGGAATGGATGTTGCACTGCAGAAGGTAGAAAACAACATTAATAAAATGATCACCACTCTCTTTGATACCATGAGAATAGAGGAATTGAATCGCTATCGAGACACTCTTAGGCGAGCCATCCTTATTATGAATCCTGCCACAGCCAAATCTTTCATTACTGAGGTAAGTAAAAATTGTCATAGGATGTGAGTAGGGTGTAAAAACTAAATGTTGTGAAATAGACACAACAGAGGAGATGAAAATTAAAAAGCAGTTGGGGGGAATTAATGACCCAACTCTCATTAGCAATAATGGAAGTAGCACAGTGAGTTCAATGCACATCGTACTTACCACTTACTGTCCGTTAATTACCGAGAATTGTCTGTACTTATATATATTTACCTACATAGCCATAATATTTTTTAAAATATTATGGGAGTTTAAATGTGCTGTTGACATAAATGAATCTACCTAGTTCAAGAATGAAATCAAAGTGTATATTGTTTTAACTATTCTTTAAATATGTGTGCAAATTATAATTTTACTTATGAAAAAATATTTACTTGAATCAGGCTATTATTGTCTTAATGAGTTTATGTTTACCAAATATATGCAAATCTACTTCTCCTCTTTAACTTCTTTACCAAGAGAAATAACTGAAGGTGTTTGAAACTTTGGAATTGATCATCATTGTACATTATGCAATGTTTCTTTCTCAAGACATTATTTATATCTGTTCATTTAAATAGAAACTTTAAATCTTTACAAAAAATGTAGTTATTACATTTTAATGCTTTAAAATGTTTGCTATTGCCTTGCAAATAATTGTCATTTTTTCTTCAGTATTATTACATGATGATAGACTTGATACTGAAACCACTCACTTCTATATGGGTTTCACCATTAGTATTTTTAATTATGATGGCTTTATTGACTAATACTTTTTTCCTCATTACATATATATTATGTTTTCTTTATCTCCCTAATACAACGATAAAAACTCCAAAGTAGGAATGTCTTACACATTCTTTAATGCTCTGTTACATAGTTGGTATCAAAGAGCTTGTAGCAGAATATAAATCACTGAGAAGAGTACAAATATTAATAATACCATTTTTTTAAACTTTGAGATTTTTTTTATAGTTTAATGACAAATATACAACTTTGACCATTTCTAACCTACCAAATGGTTCACAATATCTCATTGAGCAGCTAGATTTTTTTTTTCCTCAAGAGGAAAAAAAAAGAATATTTTCAGTTTTTTGGAACTTGTTCTTTCCAAGAAACAAATGAACAACAACAAAAAAAAATCTGCAAAATAGTGGAAGACATTATATAAAAATATACAAGTAAATTGGAATACTAAAATTATGTTTATAATGAAGCACTTGTGGTTCAGTTTTATCCAGGATGCCAGAGGAGGCTTCATTGACAAAAAGCATTTTAACTGGAAAAAAAAACATTTTAACTGGATAGGATTTTACAAAAGAAAAATAGCTTGTAACAGACAAATATAAGCCCATCCAAGTCACAATACTACCTATAGCGTTGGCAAAATACATTAGCATTTCTGAGCCTATATTTAGTTATCAAAGTAAGGAAGTACTGATTTCATCTTATATAAAGAGATGTCCTCTAACATGCCTTGAAAGGGTTGGGGGTAGGATCTGGCAGTAAGCATATGTTCAGAAATGGTAACTTTTAGATCACATAACATAACAGATTTCCAGAAAATGCTTTGTGAACTAAAAAAAAAAAAAATCATATATCAAAACAAGAAAAGACAGAGGCTTTAATTGTATGCTCAGAGTAGAACAGTGAATGTGGCATAGAATAAAAGTAGGAGGTATGAAGAAAAATAGTACACACTATGTGAAATACACATTTGTGTGCTTGACAAAGGAATAGAAACTATTGACTACAGTCTCTGAGTACCATGAACAATTTCTATACACTTACAGGATCAGGACTTTTGTCATAGGTGTATCCTACGTTGGAATTCTTAATAAGAAATTACTCCCTTATGAACTCTCAGGATAAGGTCAAACTGGACTGGTGATTATAGGACACAAGATCATACAAAGAAGTGTTACTCAATGTCAGTTTGTCAGAGTCATGTGAAAAGAGGGAGTAATATCTGAACTAATTTTGAGAATTTTTAATTTGACCTTAGTCAACAATGGTGCTATATTAGTTTGATAGTTATACCAAAATATAACTAACTGGGTTATATTTCTGCTTAAACAGGAATTTGTTGTCTCAATAAATTTAGTAAAATTCTGTAAGGTCAAGGTTTAGAGTCAAGCTGTTGGCAGAATTGGTTCTTTCTGGGGACTGTATCTGTTCTAGGGATCTCCTTTTGTCTTCTAAATAGACTGTTTTTGTTCTACATCTCTTCACCTTTTCTTTCCTCTTTTTGCATCCATGTGTACAAATTTCTCTTTTTAATAATAGCATCACTCAGTTTGGGTACTAACCCAAGCTAACTTTAATGACATAATTTTAATTTGATTATCTCTGTGATGACTTTGTCTTCAGTTAGATCTTCAGCTTTGAATTGGGAATGGGAATGGGATACAATTTAACCCATAACAAGTGCCACTAATTATTATGAACAAATGAGACAGCAGAATAGGTTTGAGGGTGATAATGGGATTTATTTTGGTACATGTGAAATTGAACTCCTAATGGATCATCTATAAAGTGGTCTTTTTTATGTTTTAGGATTTTTGTCTTACTATTTATTACTACTCATTATCTCTATAAGTTCCTATAAATAATGTAATCATTTAATATTCACAAAATACTTTGATTTATTATTGTCATTGTCTTTTGTTTGACAGATAAGAAATAGAGATATACTGCTAAGTAAGTTGTCAGGATCATACAACTACTAAGATATGAAACTGGAATTGATTCCAGGCTGTCTTAAATTTTGTGTTATAAAGATTGTAGAGAGTAAAGGTGATTTAAGTACATGAATGATTCCAAGAGAACAACAGTGGGAAGATCATAAAGAAAAGCAAGGTTGTTTATTGTACAAAGCCTTCATCACAATAATCTTTAAATGTTCTCAATTTATTGAGTTGAAATCTTGTAATAGGCATGTTGCTAAGTTTTTGCATGTGCAATGTAAGTGTATAGTTGCATATATATTTATACGTATTTTCATGATAGACAATATTTTACTTGTTTTGTATGGTTGAGTCATGTTAAGCAACAATTTGTCTTGTTTCCTTATTGCAAGTGATTATTATTTGGAAAGTGAAAAATAGGCATTTAAAAAAACAGAGATCTAAGAGAGATTTATTTTTGTGTAACATGGAGGGAAAGGAGCTATGCTTTAGTTACATAGGTGATAAAGAATCAGTGCAGTAATTAAAGCAATAAAAATACATTCAAATATTTTTGTGGAGATATAAAGGATGAGTTGAAATGGGACAGGAGAAATATTCAGAATCTAGGCCTAAATTATTTTGATATCCAAACTAGAGAAAATGCCTCATTTTACTAAGCAGAAATGTGATAAAGGACAGCCTGTGAAAAGTGGGTAGGGAGAAAGCGAAAATTTCTTTATTGGACAAGTTGAGTAATGTGCTATTGAAGTAATATATTATGCCACTTAATCCTTAGAACATTGCACTCAAGCAAATAAATATTCTGGAAAAAAATTAGAAGTTGAACTTGAATTGCCAAGTAAATTAAACACTGAAGTCTATGAAACTTATAAATCATAAATTGGTTATTTGGTAATAGAAAGTTTATAAGTTAAAGAAGAAATATGCTTTATCTATTGATGAGTGAATGTGTACTGAGAAAAAGAAAACAATTAATATAGCATAGTAGATGGAATTAAAGAAGCCAGAAAGTTATACAGTAATAGAAAACTTCAGAGATGCAACATTTATTGGCAAAATGATACCTTTAGAGTCTTGCACATATAAGAAATCTTGAGGGGGAGTTCATTAAAAAATGAAGTAAAAAGGCTATAAATGAAATCTCAGGGAGTCTCAACTAATTTTGTATTGTGTAAAAAAGTATTCACACAGGAATAAAAGCATATTCCAAAGAAGAGGAGAATACTCTACTTAATGATATGCCATAGGTCTTAAAAATCTAGAATATTAGGTAGCTATTGGAAAATTTGAGAACAGAACTCAAAACAGTTGTTTGTACTGGGCTGCTGAAGACTTTCTAAGATATCAAGTGATGGAGTAAGATTGCAAAGGATTAGAAAAGGAAGATATGGAAGTGAGTATACTGAGATGTTGAAACTGTTGAAACATTTGAAAATGAAAGTGAAAATAAATCTTGGTTGTTTTTTTGTTTTTTTGTTTTTAATAAGATGGGTTTCAGAAACAGGAAAGTATGTTTTAGATTTGGAATAAAAGCTAAAATCTTTTTATGCAAGTCTTAAGAAAGCAACTAGTGAAAAAGAAGAGATGATAGATGATACATAACTGAGACAAGATTCCACAATGTTAGAGCTCATGAAACTTCTAGATAAGGACTACACACCACTTAGAACATCAGAATCCTGTTTCAGAGGTAAATAAAAACAGTCAAGTCTTTGATACATTTTCAGTCAGCATCCTTGTAGTCTTAAAATTAGGTTCAATAAATATTATCTTGACTTACCTTCAGACCGTGGTCCCCTTACCTTGATTTTGTACTCTGATACTGTAATATTCTGCTGTTTCCGAAGTCCCTGTCTCTTGCCTGCTTGCTTCCCTCCCAAAGGAATATCCTTCCTACTCTTCTTCTGGCTCTTTCTTCTTTACTTATGGATCAGATATACAAATGCCTACATTTCATGATGTTTAGTTCATTGGTATCCTGTCTTGCTGGATAATTTTCTCAAAAAAAAAAAAATTCCCTTAGAAGGGTATGTGGAAGGTAGAATTTATTATTCATCAATAATGAAAATAAATCTATTCAAACTTCATCCTTCATGATAATTTGATTATTTATAAATTCCTAAGT
This sequence comes from Uropsilus gracilis, assembly GCA_004024945.1. NCBI lineage: Eukaryota > Metazoa > Chordata > Mammalia > Eulipotyphla > Talpidae > Uropsilus > Uropsilus gracilis. Next base: position 53,632 of record PVHY01004592.1, read on the forward strand.
TAAAATTCATTTACTACAGAACACTGGCAGTACTAATTTATTGCACTATATCCTAGTCTACTAATGAGAAATCCACATCTGATAAATGAACAGCTGATAATTATTTATTTGAAGGCGATTTGTTATTTGCACCTTGAATCCTTTGAAGAACACTACATTAATGCTTTAAAATGTCATATTTGGGTATATCTTACCACCTATGTCTCTCTATATATGGCAATACTTTAGTTTTTTATAACAAAATATCTTCAATGTCACAAAAGTTTCTATGTAGAATTTTAAGTCCTTTTATTTATCAGATTATATCTTTTCTGAGCTATTTTTTTCTTTACTCTATCCTGATATTTTTATTATTGCAATTGCCTTCAAATTTCTTACAATTCTTGGTTGACATTCTTATTTAGGAATGAATCAAAAACAATTTGGTTAAAACCTGTGCATATCAAGAAGGATTCTTAGCTTGTACATTGGCAAGTTTCCATTTAAATTGAATAGATAATAGAAGGGACACTGTCATGTTACTGGAGGTAAGGCTCAATTTTGCATATGGGTTCCTATATGGTCTTTTCTCCATAATGCTGACAGTTGCCACAGTCCACCTCTCAAAAAGTTTATTTATAGAAAGAAAATCTTTATTTTTCTTGCATAAAGATGAATGTCAGCTTTCAGGCACATTTGTACAAGATAATATTCGTAGATAGTTCCTGCATGTGAAAATTAACATATACTTATGTAATGAATCCTCTGTATTTTCTGATTCTGTCTTTGTGGATTCTAGTCATTTGTAATGTCAAAATCAATACTAGACATGCTCCCATGGTCATTCACAGAAATGTCTAGAGACTGTGAAAAAAATTTAGTTGTTCATATTGTCAGCTGTGGTTGAACAAAACGGTCCTCTGCATGTGTACTTTCTGCATTCTATCTTCTGTCATATATTTTCATTTTTTTCTTTTGAAAATGGCCTTCATTATTGTGCTAAACTTCTAGCCTTTGCTCCTAAGTGCAATAAAGATGTGATATATCATATGGAGAAAATGCTTGTGTTTGATAAGCTTCATTTTGTGCATATGTTACAGTGCTGTTGATAATGAATTTAAAATGAAGTTAAAGTCAATGGATCAGCATGTTATCAATTGAATGTTTATGACCTCCCCAAATTCATATGTTGAAATTCTGTGCATCATGTAATGTTATTAGGGTGTGAGAACTTTAGGAACATAAATTTTGAGGACAGAGTACTCATAAATGCAAAAGAGACTCACTGGCTCTTTGTGTAAAAACATAAAAATTCTGCATTCTACCCTGCCCCAGAGATAAAAAAAAAAATCTATAATCTGGAAAGGATTTTCAATCATATTGACATATTGATCTTAGACTGTCAAGTCTTTAGAAATGTGAGAAATATATATATATGTATATATATATATTTCATATATATATAAAGGCATGCTTTCATACATGCATGTATGTATATGTATATAAGAAATATATATGTGTGCATATATATAAATATATAAAGGCATTCTCTCATATATACTATATGTAAATTAAAAAAAATATATATATAATCTTTATGTAGAGATACATGTAAACCCAGAGACTTGGTAAGAACCAAACTGTGTATTTCCTCCAAAAGAAAGATTTTAAAATTTTCTTTCTGATTCAGCATTCACAGGTAATTTATGTAACTTATATAACTTATGCTGTTAATGACAAAAATCAATTATACTCCTATAATTTTTATCCCCCCTCTATTTCACTTGGCATTTCCAAATATCAAAATTTCTTGGACAGGATACAGTATTCTCTGCATAGCTATTGCCCATTATAATGATATCCAGTATATGACTTTCCTATTATGTTTCATCAGATATCACTATTTCATTGGATTTTCTTTTATCAGTGTGCTATCTAAGAACACTTTTCTGATGTCTTCATTCCCTTGGTCATGAAGATTATTGGTTTATATATCTATTCAGTGACTTATATTTTATTGGGGTTTTGCAGGTGATCTCCTTTACTTTATTGAGTTGGAAGTTCTAAAGTATTCTTTCAGATTTTTAGAGATTAAAAGTAAACAAATATAAGGCATTTTTATGGATCAGTGTTAACATTTTTAAGAAATCTAAAGCTTGTTGAAATATGATATTTTAAATTTGGAATATACAACATGCAGTATTTTATCCAAATTCCAAATTTACCTCTGGGAAAATTGAAATCCTCTCTAGATATAATCAATATTGTTCTCCAACACCCTCCAGCACTTTTCAGCAACTTTGCAGCCAGTGTTGGCTATAGCTAGTAGGAGACACTCAGAGTTTATAGAAGGTAAAGTAAGTTGTCAGTAGCTAATGGGTGTATGATTGTCCAGTCCTAAGAGAAATACTTATAGTAATAGCCTACTGTAGACTATCTGATGAATAGAAAGACAACTGAAGCTGGAAAAGAATTGATGAATTCAAATAACAGGATAGACAGAAGAAATAATGGTGATTATGAAGACACAAAAGTGCCAAAGAGTAGTAGAGGTACAGGGGAGAAAATCTTGTCAGCGTGAAACAGCAGTCAAGGAAGAGCAGAATTCTCATATTCATTGAGATTGTCTTATGCTTTTTAAGTTTCCATGAAATTTTATTGAAATATTCAAGAGAAATATTAACTTAAAGTAAAAAAATGAGTTTTAAAAAAGAAATCACTCATTTAGCATTGCTATTTAATTGCTCTTGGAAAAAATGGCCATATCTTTTTTATTTATTATTTGCATCTTTTTGCTACTCCTGGAGCAATTTTGTGGCTTTCAGTTAATTATACTTCCTTTGAAGTCCTGTAAACTCAATACATTAAATGTCTGTAGTGTTCCACTTATCATTCAAGAGTTTCAAAGCTTTAGGAAATATAGTATATAGTTGCATGCAGTTGAGTTAGTTGAGTTAATCAACCTGCTGTGATATTGGTAGAAAATTGTTATCAAAATGTGCCCATAAGTGTCATTGAAATGAATGTAGTGAAACAGGAGTGTTCAAAAATTTAGATCCTTAGTTAATAAATAATCCTTATTTAAATAAGGATTAGGATGACATCTTGAAAAAGTATTTTTTTCATATATTGTAATACTGGAAATATGTAAATCATACCTCATTTAGAAAGGAAGCAAAAAATCCTATAAAAATTATTTTTTTGTTTCTTATTTTAGATTTTAAAGTTTAGTTAGAAAATAAATTTTGGAAAATCAGGAAGGCATATTGCTTTTTAAAAATGAATATAATTTCCCATTTGCCTATTCTCTTTTAAGTTTTCAGAGAGGAACCCACCGTTAGAGGAAAATCTTTTATTCAGCAAAAAGAAAAATTACCTTCAGCATACTTTATGAAATGGACTTCATTCCATATTGTTAAATCCCAGAAAGCTTTATCTTGTCAGGCAGAACAAAGTCATTTTATATAACTTGGCAGTGTGCCATAATTAAGTGTTTGAGAAGGTTTAAGATATAAGTGAATGTATCTTGTCTTAGACATCAAAAGAATACACTGACTACTCAAATTATTGTGATAGTTATGAAATAGCTATTTTAGAAGGTTTATATTTATAAAATACTATATTTTAAAGACACTGTACATTATATAATCTTTAAGATAAAACTAGTATTTTTAAAAGAAATGTAAGCCAGTAATGTTTCCCCCCAAATAATTATTGCACAAAAGTATCACCAATGATAAATGTGCATAAATGATCACTATGAATTTATTAAAGTAAACTTCTTAATTGAATTATAGCATACATAGGAATGCTATCATACATAATGATGGGTAATTTTATAATGATTGCTCCAAAATATTTCACTTTATAAATATCAAACAGTTCATGTAACTTACATTGATTTTTTACTTTTTCTTATTATAGTGATTTTATGGAAATGTTTTGAAAATATGTGTATATATACAAATATGAATATACATATATACTTATATATACACAAACATATGTTGCTGTAGGGTATATACTTAAAAATAAGACTGCTAACTCAAGAGGTATGTATATTGTGTCATTTATTAATGCAACCTGATACAGTTTTCTAAAGTGTTAATACTAATAGGAAATATTTTTAATTTAAGTTGTATTGGCTTACAATATTGATATGATTCAGAGGTTTTGAATAACTGAAAATTATTGAATAATATTAAATAATTGAATCGCTATAGATGCATGTCACCACACCATGCCACCATCAAACCACCCATATTCCTCCACTATATTCATTAGGTCATTTTGCTTTCCACTCACTCCCTCCTTCTCTGGTAGCCTTAATTTCAGAGACAGATTTCTAAGATTTGCTATTGGTTTGGTTTGGTGTGACTCTCTAATTGATTTTCTCTACTCCACGTGTAAGTGAAACTATTTAATAGATGTATTGTCCTTCCGACTTATTTCACTGAATATTATCCATTCTAGTGCTAACGGTGTTGTTACAAATGGCAAGATTTCGTATTTTTACCACTCATCAGTATTCTATGTCTAGAGCCCGGCACAGTGGCTCGTATCTGTAAGCTTCAGCCTATGAAGTGGCCAGGGTTTAGAGATAGTGGTTCGAGTCCCGTCTGGGGCCCATAGTGAGACCTAGTTGCAAAAAAATAGCTGGGCGTGGTGGCGCGCGCCTGTAATCCCAGCTACCTGGGAAGTGAGGTTGGGGATTGCTTGAGTCTGTGGTACCCCGGGCAATGAAAGCCTGCGGTCCCATGGGCAAAAATAGCGAGACCTAGTCAAAAAAAAAAAAAAAAAAGTATTCTCTAATTTACTCATCTGTTTTTGGACTTTTGAGATATTTCCATGATTTATCAATTGTAAAGATTGCTGAAGTAAACACAGACATGCGTATCTTCCTTCACGTTAATATTATGTTTGCATTTTTAGGTAGATGCTTTGAAACATAATTGCTATTTTGACAGATATGTAGATATATATAGATATATCTATATATCTATATATCTATATATATATATATGTTTTTTTTTGAGAACAGGTCTCGCTATTTGTGTCTGTGGAGCCGCAGGCTCTTGTTGCCCAGGGTACCACGGACTCAAGCAATCCCCAGCCTCAGCTTCCCAGGTAGCTGGGATTACAGGCGCACGCCACCACGCCCAGCTATTTTTTTGGAACTAGGTCTCGTTACAGGCCCCAGGTGGACTTGAACCGCGATCCCTAGCCCCGGTCGCTTCATAAGCTGTAGCTTACAAGCAAGCACAAGCCACCGTGCCCGGCCCTGACAGATATATTTTTAATATTTGAGAAAACATCAAACTGTTTTCCATACTACATCCCTACCAACAATCTATATATGTTTCTTTTTCCCCCATATTTTTTTCCAACACTAATTCTTCTTTTGTTATTATTTGTGTCATTCTCAAAATGTGAGATGGTATCATTATAGTTTTGATTTATATTTCTCTCACCATGATGATGAGCAATTGAATTTCTCATAGCAGTCAAAGGGAACAATTCATTATTACCCAAAACTGTTATTTTCCAGTTTCTTCACCTTATTTTATGCTGATGAACAAATATCAAATCACTATTTAAAATTTACTGATGGATAAAATTGTGTGCATTTATTAACATATTGAATATTTTATTTTATAAAGTGCCCATTCAAATAATTTTCCCTTTTTCCACTCTTGATTCACAAGTTCTATATATAAAAATAAAATTATTGGTTAAATGAATATATTTTAAATACCTCTTCCTGTTGTTTGTCTATTCACTCTAACGGTGTTGAATTTCAGTGAATATAGGTGTTTTTTTTAATGTAACACAGTTATTAATTTGTTTTCTTTTTATTGAAAGAAATTTCCCTATTCCAAGATTCTGAAGAAACTTGTATGCTTTATCTTGAAACTGTGTTCTGTTATTTGCATTAAAATTTGAAGTTAATATGAAATTGATTGTTTTACATGGGAGGTGGGGAGGAAGTATATAGGTAATAGAGGTAGAAATAGACTTAATTTTCACATGCCAACTGCTTTTTATTTCAACACCAGACCAATGTGCCTGGACGCCACAGACTATTAAGCATCCCCAACATTATTGAATAAGATTGGAGTTAATTTGCATACATATATATATACAGTTATTATTTCTATACAGTATTTTATGTCTCATATTTTATTTCACTGGCATGAAACATACAACTATAGAAGAATATAAAAGGTCATATTGATAGTTTTATTGGAATAAAAAATCTTTCAGTGATTTCATTGTCACAAAAGTTAATGAGGTTGAGTTCTATAATGCAAGTTGCAATTCTTTCTAGTGGCTCAATGTCATGGGTCATCAAGTCATAGCTAGTGGCCAGTCACTCAAAAATGCAACTGTTCCGTGCTAGATACGGTTTATATAGTGGTAAGAAATACTAGGAGAACAAAGAATTGCAATTTTGTAGGAAAAAGGAAACAAAACAAAAACAGCAAAACAACACTCTAACAAACATTACTTCATTTTTTAATCTAGTTTTATCTGAGTTATCAATTAGAACAGCTATCAGTTACTACTGAATGGTTTTCAAAACTGTTTTCACTTTAACTTAGTAACATTTGTACTGAACTTGAGATAAAGCTTTGTTACTAACCAACATTTATTTTTTCTAATGAAAATGTCTCCAATTTCACTTTTCATTTGACCAAAATCACTTATGGCAGTTCTTTCTTCTGTTAATGAGGCCTGAAACAACATCATGGCTTGCTATTGTGATTGAAACTCTCAAAAGTTTTCCTGAAACAGGAAATAAAGTAAGCAGAGAACTAGGTTCCAATGAGTTTGGCTTCCAAAATCAATAAGGTCAGCTGTTTCTCTGCTTGTGACTACTGATTTGTGATACTAATAGTTTTGGACAGTTTATTCCTTGCTTCATGTAGTCTAAATGCATTTACTACTTTTTGCCTTTGCAGCATCTAATTTGTTAGTTTTTCCTTTTTATTAAGTTCTCAAAAGAGTTCAACTTGTTTATTCTGTTCTACTTATTAAAACAAAGTTAAACGAGGAAATATCTGCACATAAGTGAAGATCGTGCTCTTACCTGAAGCACAAAATCACAGTTACACAAGCTTTCAAAGAAAAGGGAATTAAGTCTCCCTTACATCCATGAATCATTTAATTAATTCATTCATGCAATTCATTTAAAGCTATTCTATGTAAGGTAGTACTAAACTGCTGCTAAAGTATAATAATGAATGATATACGGTTGTGTACATACTAAGGATGCGTACAAACTAAGAAAATGTTGTAAGCATAAAGTACAAAAAATAATAATACTATAAGTGAAATAGTTAAATTGTACCCCTCAATTCCCAAAGGAATTAAAAATAAAGAAAACAGACTTGCTATTGAAAATCCTATCAAATAAAGTGAAGGTAATAAATTTAGCCATAAAGAAATGTACCAAAATTTTATGTATTATGGAGTAACTTTTTATGTATTATGGAGAAAACAAAATTTTATGTATTATGGAGATATATTTTGATAAATTACCCTGATCTGCTGCAGTCTTCTTGAAGCAATTCTAGAATGTGAATGACTCCAAGAGTAATTACATATATATGTATGTACATATATATTTATTATTATTATTTCTGTCCACAAAACTATGTGGACAAAACAAGAATTAAAGGCGTAGTTAGAATAGGGCTAATGATAAATCCAAAGAGTTTAATTTGTCAAAGACATTCACACATAAAGATTTTGCCTATAGTTTGCTAGCTATAATTTATTAGGTATTGTCATAGACTATAAGAAATAATCTTCAAAATTATGCACTTCCTATTTTAGCTATCACCATTTAAAGCTAAGAGAATGGTGAGCCCTTGCATTTTAAACACAAAAGAGAGATAGTTTGCAATAAACAAATAAACAATGTAATTAATATGGTTGTTTCAGTAAAGTAGCTTTGTATATAAATAACACATACAGGCTGCAAGTAACATTATTTCCTATGTCTAGATCAAAGCATATATTACTGCACTCCGTCCTGCTGTTTCAGGCAGCCATGGCAAATGGATCTTAGTTAGCACTGGAGTCTAAATCTATTTGCCAGCCTGGATTAGTGTGTCACTCTCCAAGAGCTTAATCAATTCTTTAAATGCTTACTGACAAAATCAATATTTTAGATTTGTAGAAGGCACAGTTTTAAAGTATAGCCACACCATGAAACTTTGTTGAAAAGTTAGCTAGTCCCACTAGGTTATAATTCTATCTAGACTTTTTGTCACTGTAATGCGACAAAATTAAGAAGATCCATTTGATTATTCTAGAGAATCCTATTTTTCATAAAGCACACATAACTGTAGTATAATAATATTGAAATATTAAACTTGCATGTATCCATCCAATATAAAAACTATGTAAACATATGTTTATATAAAATACCAATTAATTTTATCACTTCTTGGCCCTTTGTTTAAGATCAAGTGTAAAATACTAGTTAATTATAATATTATTATTACTTGATGTCATTTTTGAATTTGAATTATTAGTTTGAATTTGAATTTGGACTTAAGGCAACATGATATAAGGAAACAAGATAATATACTGATAAGGAAAGAATAATATACTGATAGAGATGTTCACATAGAAAGATGTGGTAGGGAATATGGGCATCTGAGTAGAATTTTAATATACAACATCAGGAAATAAGATGGCACCATATTAGTATATAAAAAATTTTACATGTCCAATTTAAAGAAAGGAGAAGTGAAAACATGTAAATTTGGATTCAGTTTTGCGTAACTCACTGTGCAGCACTTACACATTCATTTAAAATCATTATGCTCTATTTTCCTCGTCTTCAAATGGGTATTTCCTAGGTTATAGTATTCAAAGACTACAATTGATAATACATATACATTGGGTATAGTAATATTCACTTTAGCAAAATTTAAACAAGTTATATTTGTACAATGCTCCAAGCTATACAATATAATAGAGAAGAAAATGCAAATGATATTGATTAATAAACTCAGGAACTGATTCTGTGAGAGGAATGAAGCGTAGAGAAGAGTAACAGACACAGAACCTATGTTTCAAGTATGCATTTCAGTCAAGTTGATGTTTTGAAATATGGAACAGCTTTTAAGATAACATGATCAGTGCAGTTTCAGTCAAAAATTTGATTCTGTTCTACAGCATCTAGTTTGAAGCATGCATCATGTTGATGGAAATGAATGAATGAAACTTGGCACTCCTAAAGAAAAGCTATTACATTTTCATTAAAATCATCATTGGTGACATTCCAAAATACATTCTTATTAAAATAGTGTAAGGGGTAAAAAGACTGTAAGAAAATATATAATTAAAAGATCATTAGTAAAATATATAATGAAAATATAATTATTTGGAAAATAAGTTTTTTCATACTTGAGAACTAAATGAAGGGTCACATTGTACTATTTTTTTAGAAGACCCCCTGTTCAAAAAAGATGTTTTTCTAAGTAAGAAAGATCAAGAAACGAGTGGGAAATTGGAGATGCAAGATGCAGAAAAAGAATCAATATAGAATAAGTAAAGCAGTTGTTATATAAATAACTTAATTTTGAATGGGAGAGCAGGAAAAAGAAGAAAAGATAAAACTATAAACTATAGATAAGTTTGAAAGTAACCAGGAGTCAAATGTTTTCAAATAGAATGAAGTCAGTGGATTTTAACCCATTTGTTTTCTCTAAGCCCTTAAACTCTAAGCCAGTAGACTCAATAGAGGCATTAAAAAAAAAGACATGGAAAAGCCCTTCCATGGAGAAGGAGAAGCCAAGTAACTATTACAGAAGTGTCACAGTTGTGTGGGCCATGCTCAGGTGGTAATAAATATGTTGGGAAGCAACCGATTTCCAGTAATCTACATCTTAATGTGAATTAGAGGCTAGGGATCAAACAGCCTTCAGTAGTTTTCAAAAGTTGATGTTTTTATAAGTAGTGGAAAGTTCTGTGTTTGAGCTGACACAACAGACATAGTTTTTTGTAATTATACAGTCAGCAGCATGGCTGAGAAGCAACCTACAGTAGGTGGAAAAACAAGTGTCCACAGTCAATTACAAAGGTGGGTGAATGTCTGCTGAGGGCCAGGATACCCAGAAAGCCTATTCACTGGGGAGGTCTTACAGACCCTGAGACAAGCAGTATGCAGGCCTATGATCTTTAGGGTGGTTGAGGTTCGCATGAGGCTCTAGTTCTTAATAGAAAGCCTCTGACTGATTATGAAAAGTATTTGTTTGATCAATTTAAAGATATAAAGAAAAGTTGAAGCAAATTAAATCTGGTTATGGGACTAGGAATATGGAAAGAGAATTGAGAAATTAGAATCTTTGCCATATACCAACTGGGTCAAGCACTGAGTGAGAAAGATAAGAGATAAAAGAGAGACAGAAGCAGAAATGAAAGCTGGGACCAGGTGGGCTTTCAGTCCATGTCCTGGGCAACAGACATGTTTGTCCTGGCGCAAAGAGCTTATTTCTAAAGTCCGGAGCACAGACGAAAGGAGGGTAGGGTCCATGTGTTTGCTAGAGTTGTCTTTTACGAGGCACTAGTGATCACAGCAATAACAGGAAGAAATCATGTCTGTGATCAGATTTTGCTGAGCTCAATGTTCTAGCTTGAAGGTCGCAAGGAGAAATCTTCCTATGCCTGATGACCAAGTGACTGTTCCACCACAGCATCCAGTGGGGGTGGCATGACTCAGAATCGTTGCCCCAATTGGGAACGTCCCTGCTTCCCAACAAATCTGGTACAGAATAAATAACATAGAAGGTCAATGAAATACTCCAGGAGTGAGAGAAAGCTAGACATGTAAATAGGATATATATTATGTTAGATTAAATAGAACTTGAGCAAACCAGAGAGTAAAATATTCTGGCTAAAAGTTTAGGGCATTAAAGAATATGCCAAAACTTTTTGCCCAAGTTTATAGAAAAACATTCAAAATCCTTCAGTCTGTTTTGCAGTAGGAGATAGTATAGTCAAGAGAATTAAATCCTTTATTTTGACATATCAGTATATTTTGAGACTTTTAATTCATCAATGTTCTAACCTATGTCATCTGACCTTTATAACAAAGCACACAGTCATCCTCAATAAGTTAAAAATAAATGCATCTATGTTTATTCAATATTTTATAGCTAAGTATTTGAGTGAGAATGTGTTATGTGATATGTATCTATAATGTCAACTTAAAGGTGTTTAAAAAGCAAGTTAATTAATAACAACCTAGATCATAGCTTTTAAGTTTTATATATGTTATATATAAAAATACTTTCTTTGTATTTTATATTTAGTTTAAAATCTAAGCTATTATTTATTAGCTCCTTGATATTTGTTGCTTTTCATATTGTTTGTTCAAACTCAGAATCTGATAGAATAAAACTAATTAATGGTAAGATCTAAGTGGGTTCTGAAAATTTTTAATACTTTCCATAATCAGTAACTAATATTAATTTATATTTCCTTATTTTCTAGTCACTGTTATAAACACACATTTGTATTTATAATAAATATAGTATATATGCATATTAACACATTTAACCTTGTACCACATCTATGATATAGATACAGTGTTTGGTTTCAATTTACAAAAATGGAATTGAACTATAAAATGTGAATCCAGCCTCAGGTCATACAGAAAATAGTATCAAAGTCAAAGATGATTCTTAATGAGTGTTTTACGCTATATTGCCTCTCCAGGTATATCAAAAAATGGGAGAGAAAAGTCCCAGTTTTTTATTCACAAGAGTTGAGTAGTTAGGATGCCTAACTGCTTTGAGCTAAAGAGGAGCTGGTGAAAAGGCTGAAAAACAGTTTGGGGGAAGTTCCTATGTGAGTAGGCTATCTGTGTCAGAATTTGTGTTTACCAAAATTAGGCTATTATTCAGTCACAGACAGCTGAACGCATAAACTTTGTCTTCCTTGCACATTTCATCTTAAAGGAATGACTCCTAAGTCTTTGAAAAAGATATTCCTGGGTTATGAAAATAGCAAGAAACTAAAGGAAGATATACATTCTGAAAGTCAAAAAAATAATTGACCATAGCAAGTTTTCTAAAGTAAAAACTTTAAGCAAAAGGAAGTCAAAGGCCTGGAGTCAAGAGAAGCCTGTCTAAAAAGTAGTTAAACTGTATTGGGTCAAGCATACACAGGAAACAGATCTTAGTGTGTATGCTTTTTTAATCTATTACACATATATCATATACATATGTATTGTACATACATATATCTTATAGTTTACTGATATTCATCTATATGCATATATTATATGTCTATATATTTAGATCTAGATTGCAGGAATAATTATTGTATGAAGACGTTTTCAGAATGAAAGAATTCTTGACTCATGAGAAGTAATTATTACTGATATGACAAGAGAATTAAAGAACTAGATATGCTGAATATGTGCTTTCAGAAAGTTACATTGATTTAATCTAAGAGGTTTATGTTTTTTGTTGTTTTTATATAGTTAACTTTGTGTCGAATTTGCAGAATAAACACATGGCAGTTATAACTATCCATTGCTAATGATCACCAATAAGGGTTAATGAGGGACAGGAATTGAGGTCTGGGAAAACTCAAGTCTAAGTAGGTATGTGGTTTTGATTTTATTTTGCAATAATACAAGTTTGCTTTTATTATGAGAACTGATATAAATTTCCAGTGTGACTCAAACACCTTCTGAATACACCTGACCTGAACTTACTGTAGCACAAGCAAAAAATCCACAAACTTTTGGAAGGAATGAAATTATGATTTCAAGAGATTCTGATTTTGATTAGTAATGCTTATGCTTTACATTTCTGTAACTAAGTTTAGAATTGAAAACTTCTGGGTATTTTAAAATTTACCAGCACCTGTTCTATCAGTGTTTCTCTATTCTAAATTGGCTGGTTTGAAAGAAAACTAAGGCCGTAAAATAAACTACCACCATCATTTTGAAAAAAATTCATGTAAATCTTAAAATAAGCAAAAATATTTTGAGTATGTCATCAAATTACAAGTACACTGACTCCCTGAAATTAAGTCTATTAGACTCCTTAGAAATGAACTTTTATTTTAATGTACTATTTAAACTAATAAAGAATAATTATTTGTTAGCTTTATGTATTATTATTTATTTCTGTATTCAGTTATGTATTCCCATTATTTATGTAGGAATTATTATTCTTACTTTGCTGGGAAAAGTGTACTTTATTGATTATTTTTTTATTTGCCTGTTTGCTCAGGGAAGAACTTACCCACAACATAGGAAGTGCCAGTAGAAGCAAGGATGATGTTCTGGGTTATCCTTGCTCTCCTAACATAAGTTGTAACCATAACATAAGTTGCGGTCATGAATGCCAAAGATGTCAATGATGACCTTGGTCAGGGGGACAAGCAGTTATTAGTACAGGGTACATTGGTGATGATCTTGAAGGAATTGTGATATCATTATGATTTATACCCATCACAAACATGGGGGCAGCAGTAGAAAGAGCTTTGCCTCTATTCTTTAAACAATCCCCAGCCTTTTGCAATGTGAGTAAAGATCAGGAGACTTGACAATATATTTGGCCCCAGAATCACATCATTTGATACTGTTAGAATGTTGTACCTGTAAGATGAGATAACTATTGCTGTCTGTTTACATTTCTGTAATTCTCAGTAATTTAGGGTGTTCTATTTCATACCATGCTCTATTTCATCTTGTAAGTGTCAAAATATGCATAGAGCAGGACATAAATGATCAATGACTAACACTTAACATATAATTGTACACTTATATAAATTATGTTAATCACATTTATTTTGGGATTGTTGAAATACCACTGCTGCCTAAAAATGCCACATTTCTGAAGAGCTCTTTGTCTATTATTATTCAGTGTTAAGTGCATGTGATTTTTTTTTTTTTTTTTGTATCTATGGATATGTGTATCTATCTGTGAAGAATTAAAAAATACTTTTACCCAACTCTCATCCATAAACACTTAAATTATAACTACTAGGTTGAAGCACAGGCATAGGTATTTTTCTAAGTCTCTGGTGATTTGCTTAAGATGCAGGCAAGTGTAATAAATACAGCTCTAGACAAATGACCTCAAGTTTTAATGAGCATACTAATATCCTGGATATTGTATTAAAGATCAAATAAAAACAAAACATATACATTCATCTTGAAAAGTTTTATTGGTCATTACTGCTCTAGGTCTTGAACTGATATCCAATAAATATATATAAATATATGTATATATTGGGACTGAAATGATGTGAAATATATATAAATAAAGAAATTAAAAATTAAAATTAAAAAAAACAAAACAAAAAATATATATGTATATGTACATTTAGGTGGTAACAAATGTACCTTAACAATATATATAAGTTGTTAGTATGAGTAACTGTAAGTTGTTAGCATGAGTAATTGTAATCGACTTAATTACACATCAAACTATAACAGCTGTTTTTAAACCCACCTATCTGGACTTAAGCTGTTAAAAACAAAAATACTAAAAGAGATACAGATGAAGGTATAGTGGCAGCTGTCCAGTTAAAAATTGTCCATGCAATTGCCATAACTGCCGTAATGGCCTGCCTGCGGGGCAGACCCTGCCATAATGGCCTGCGGGGCAGGGTCTGAGATAAAATGAAAGCGCCAAAGGGCGGATTAAAAAGAGTAGGTGAGAGAGGTGGGAGGAGATGAGAATGGTGGGCTAATAGAACAGGCCCACGTGGCCTGACAATTGAAAGCCCTCTGGAAGAGTGAACTGGTGGTGGCAAAGATCCAAGGTGGGAGAGTGGCCAGCAAAGAAGTAGCCCATGTGGAGTCGGATGCCAGAATGCAGTCAGGGTAACCAGAGGCTGCTGAGGGCAGGCCTGGTGAATGTGGCCAGACGCTGTCAAAGTTGGAATTGGTAAAGGAAGTGCCTGAATTCTCAGCAATGTGGCATATTTGGAAAATTGACTTTGCATCAGCATCTGTTGGAAAAGTTTGAAGAGCCTTTGAGTAGCCACAGCTCAGAACACCTGAGAGAGAAGAAACAAACAGAAGCCAGAAAGGAAAGATTGAACGTTACATGTTGCCTTGGACATATGTTTGGGATCTTTGGACAAAACGGTACTTGGGGTAAGATAACTGGTCACTTGTGGCATGAAGGACTTTTTGTTTTCCTGGTTAATTTTCCTTATAAATTAAGCCCTGTTGTTAAATTGCATTTAACTGGCAACTGCTACATGCAGGTGATGCGAATCTGGTAAGCAGCTCAGCTGAGAACCTGCATTTTTAAATGTTGCTTTTTTCTTC
The DNA here is from genome assembly GCA_004024945.1 of Uropsilus gracilis. Classification (NCBI taxonomy): domain Eukaryota; kingdom Metazoa; phylum Chordata; class Mammalia; order Eulipotyphla; family Talpidae; genus Uropsilus; species Uropsilus gracilis. Next base: position 68,930 of record PVHY01004592.1, read on the forward strand.
TGACTTGTTAGTTGGAGGCTTCTGACTATTTTGACCCGATATCAATACTTTTTGAAAACTCTACTAACTAAACGATTGGAAGGCTGGTTATCTATAAATTGGTAGAGGTTCCCTTGTTTATTTCAAAATCTAATATTTCCTGAATTCTTTCTGCATGATTTCTTTCATCAAGATTTCATGTTGATTACCTTGTTCTTTAAATGTAACTTGGAGACTGTAGCTGCCAACTAATGCTCTGTAGTTGAGCATTTCCCCTGTCATATAGATTGGTTTCTTCTGTAAAAAGTTTATTTCTGAGGAAAAAAATAGAATTCCAAAAATACTCTCAATTGTCTTTGTTCTAGGAAGTTAAGGGAGCAGTACCAGTTTCTGAACATGCATGGCCTCAATTGACCTCAAGTCAAAATAACCTCATGCCAGGGACATGTCTCAGAAGTCTTTTCTGGATATATGGGAGGGTGGAGACTACCCTTCAATACTTTTTTTTATTGGTACTCCTTTTTTATGGATTCACTTCTCAGATGCAGGAACATAGCTACATATTCCAGAGTAATGACTCCAATTAGATACTTGGGTAGGTAACATCACATTTGGGGTTCTCTATTCATACCTCATTCAATGAGGTTGAAGATTGACCATTTCCCCTAGAAAATGTATGGATGCAATTTGACTATTTTATTGTCTGTCCCCAAATATCTAGGTATATTCTTTTATAATTAAAGTCCTTAAGCACATTAACTGCTTTGTTCTACCATACTAGTCCTTCAAATATAAAATTATATAGCTCAGATGACAGAATCAATTCCATGCTGAGAAGGCAATGCAAAATGAAATTGTTCCTTAAAATATTAATAGACTCTAAGTACAAAGATCAGTTCATTTCAACTTGAAAGAAAATTCTGAAAATAGAAGAAATAATAAAGGAAATTAATGGCCTTTATTTTACCCTGGAGACTAATTTGGATCGTCCTTCTAACTTTGTTTAATGGGTACTGTCAACTTAAATAAGTTGGGACGCAAAATGAAGTTAGTTCATTAAAGAATCAAGAGTGAGAATTTGAACCCAGGAAGCATTCCTACACATTTTACTTAGAACTGTTTTCCTACCAGCAGGAGACTGAATTTACATGATGTAGGTAGGAACAGTGAGTCACAAAATATGTACATATAAATGTATGCTACTTATGTGCAGAGGAAGGGAAATGCTAGAATTAAATCTCTTCCCTAATTTCTTAAAGAATACATTGTGCGGAGGCAAATTCTAGGTACACATTTATTAAAATCTTTTTTGGTCATTAGTATATATTGAAATTCTGGTTTACAAGCTGCAGATTCCTGCATAAAGTACAACAAGAAGTCTATTTTGACTCTAAATCTATGCAGATGGCTTTGTGCTACACCAGCGATGGCAACAACGAACATTTTACAATATGTCAATAATATCATAATTTTAACCCTTTTGGTCATAATCAACCTTTGACACATTCTTGATCAATGTTATACCTTCTTACCTATATCATGTCTCTCTGACAACTTTCAGCTGAGGTGAAGGTAGGCAGTGGTTTCCGCATTTGCAGTTTGATATCATCAAGTATTTAAGAAAATAGTCTTCAGGTCTTCAGTCAGTTTTCAGGCCAGTTCATTGCCGTTGTGGTGATTGCTCTGAAACTGAAAATGCTCTCCATGTCCAACCTCTGTGGTTTCAGGAAAGACACCTTTAATTTTCAAACAGCTTAAGTCAAAATTATTTGAAGAAAAACTGGAAACATTAAGAAGTCTTATTAAAATATTAAAAATATTAATATAAATATTAAATATATATATATATATATAATGGAGACTTCCCACACACAATGGTAGAATGGAGATGTTTAGATCACACTTCCCCATATACAGATCTAAAATGAAAACAATAGGATCATAAAGTCACTTCAAAAGAAGATCCATTTTTTTTTTGCAGGTCTGAGTCCAATTTTCCCAGCACAATTAATTGAAGAGGCTATCTTTGCTCAATGTGGGTACAAAGGGACACCTGTACTTGGATGTTTATTGCAGCACTATTTATATTTGCAAGATCATGGAAGCAACCAAAATGCCCAAAAACAGATGACTAGATGAAAAATATGTGGTATATATACACAATGGAATGTTACTCATCAATTAAAAATGACAAATTAGATGATTTTATGATAACATGAATGGACAGAAGAATTCATATTAGCAGAAACAAGTCAAAAAGAAAAAAAACAGAAACCAAATGGTTTCACTACTATATATAGGACATGGGAAAGATAAACAAAAATCCATGAAGAAAAGTCAAAACAAGCCAACAACCAAATTGAAGTACACAACCTGGGAGGGGAGGTGGGAACAGTCAGAGAGTTGGGGTGAACCCCAGAGATCACAGAGATGTGAAATTCATATATAAATGAATTATTTAGAAGAAGAAAAAAAAAAAAAAAAAGGAGATCCAGAGGTTCATTGACAGAGATGGAGGAGTTTCTTGAAGCTTTTGCACTGAAATTGATGACTTGCTGTGGGCACAGTGAGTGCAAGGTAAGAGGAGGTTGTGGCCAGGACAGTACAACAGGCTGACATCTGGCCATCAGTGCTAACAGACATGGTGGACATTACCACAGGAACTGTTGCAGACAGAAAGAAACACATACAGTACTCCAAGTATGGCAGTTTTTTGGAGCCTGCCAACCAATAAAAGTATCATGGGGCATCAGGAGCAGCATCAGGGCAGAGAAGTTCCTATCCTCCCATTCAAAACATCAAACAAAGGGATAACTTGTGGTGATACGGAAATGTGAGAGCTGATCTGTATTGGGTGGAAGAGGCCTTTCTTTACTCCCTGAGAAAAGATCCAAGTGAACAGCTGGTAGCATGTAGAAATGATTGTCACTCTATCAATGATAATCACAATTGACTAGCAAATGAGAAGAAAGCTAGCACAAGCACCACTGCCATGTGGTAGAAAAGATATCTTGTGCCTCATGCTCTGTGCACCATGCCTGACACTCCTCTTTACTCAAGTTTGGTGGAATCACCCATGCCACAAAGGAAAGAGCAAAGTCGAGCTGAAAATTTAGAAACCCTAAATGCAGAGAGGGTGTTTTGGAGAAAGAAGAGAGAGAGGTGATCAATCAGCTTGAAACTGCCCTTTCTCCTTACCATCTAATATTCAGTCTATGAGCTCCAATTGCTTCTCACTCTCTCACCTGTTGCCAAATTAAAAATCAAAGAAGATAAATAAACAACAACAAAAACAAATGACCTGAAACCATAATGTCTCAATTCCCTCAAACACACATGCCTAGGTTACAAGGCACTTCTGCATATGCAATAGAAAAGCAGAAGAAACAATGTAAGTTCAGAGATGTAAACAAAGGCATAGAAACAGGCTGAAGTAGATAAAGAATTTATAACAGTAATGCCTTAAATGCTAAGGAAGGCATTGAAAGGGTAGTCAAAGTGCTGAAATGCAGGTAAAAGGTCTTAGAAAGGAGATCCAGGAACTAAAAGAATTGTTTACCAAAAGGACTGAAGTTAAGAGAAAACACAAAAATACACACTGAAATGAGAACATGTATGGAAACTGAAGAAGACTTAAGCCTGTAAAAGAGAAATTCAGAAACAGAGGCAAATGCTCAAATTGCCCAACTGAAAGGAAACAAAGAGAAAGAAAATCTAGGAAAACTAGAGCCCTTATGAAAAATATCAACTCAATTAGAAGATGATCATAGGATAATGGCTATTTCAGAAATTGAAAAAAAGGAGAGAATAGCACTATTTAAAGAAATAATGACTGAGAATGTCACAAATCTAGGGAAATAAATAAGAATGTATGATCAAAGCACATCATAGTTAAAACATCATCAGTTTAAAGAAAAAAATATTAGAGACTGCTGTGTAAGAAAGGAAGGTAAATTTACAAAGGAAAAATCAGGCTCTTATAAGTCTCAGCAATTAGGTTCCAAGTCAAAAAAATGTAGAAAAAGTGTTCAAAATTCTAATAGAGAAATGTTAGCAGCCAAGAATATTTCATAAAAGTATCATTCAAATATGAAAGTGGAATAAAGGTTTTTCCAAGCAAACAAAAGCTAAAGTATTAACCACCTACTCCACAAGAAAATTTCAGTGGAATTTTTCTATATGACAAAGAACAATTCAAAACAAAGCAAAATACCATGATAAAGTGATACTAGTTTTAAAGAATCAGAATCATAAACAAGAAAAATAAAATACAAAAAAAGGGGGGGGAGGAAGAATCTGGATAGTAAAGTGACAGTAAGTGAGTTCAGGTCATTAAAGATGTCCTGAGACATTGAAATGTCAATGTAATCTGGGTGGTAACCACAAAACAAAAATCTAGAATTCAGTCATATAGAAGAAATGAAAAAAAAACTGATAGAACCAATGGGATAAGCAATCTAAATAAAAGGGCAAAGGAAAAAAAATAAAGTGATCATAAAATCGTCAAAACAGAGGGTATAAATTGACAATTGGGTCAAAAAGTATATATTTTAGTTAATAGAGAACCATTTAAAAAACTAATGACAAATACAAACAAAATGTTGTATCAAGGCTTATTTAGCTAAGGACATAGAGATACAAGAAGGAACTGCTATTCAAATATGTGATGAATTAGACTTTCAGCCCCCAAAATGTAACCAGGGACAAATGGAGAGTATAATGTCAAGGGGATACTTCTTCAAGAAGAAATAATGGCCATTAATATTTATGCACCTAATTGTATAAAGCACACACATATAAAACAGCTGTCAATAAACCCAAAATAACACATTCACAAAAACACATTAAGAACAGGAGACCTCAACAGACCACTTACTCCAAGAGATAGCTATTCCAGACAGTGAGTGAACAAGGAAATAAAGGCAATACATGAAACTATAGGCCAGGTAGACCTCATAGATATACCATTTCCCATTCTAAAAGACATGAAGATTCTTCTCAACTGTACCTGGAACAACAGTCCTATGATGGACAAGAAACACATCTTTAAAATTATGTGAAAATAGAAAAAAGCAGGCATCTTTTCTTATCACATGATAAAAAACTAGGAGTTAAAATAAAGGGGCAGGGATAACCAAAGATTAAACCAAAACATCAAGAGAATAAAATGAAAGCTTTTAAACGTCTCTTGGATCAGTGAAGAAATAAAAAAAATATATTATTCTATCTGTGGAGACTAATGATAATTGAGAGATAGACATAGACTACTATATCAAAATGAATGTTCTAAAGGCAGTTTTATGAAGAAAGTACACAGCATCATAGCATACATTAAAAAATCTAAATATTATTCAATTATTCAATCACTGGTGGAGCAAAAAGGTACCATCTTGAATATGTGTTTTTGGGGCTATGAACTACACAGTGGATAGGGTAAGATAACAGCCACTTATGACCTTGGTGACTTTTGATTTCTCTTGTATATAAATCTTGTTGTTTAAATGACATTTTGACTCTTATAACAGCTGTGTTGGTGGGGGAAGAGCCTTGGGGGAAAAGGCTGGATTTTATTTTACTTTTTTAAATTTGTTTATTTTATTTTGAATTTTTTACAATACATGATTGTATAAATGCTGATCCCCATGGGAATATGCCACCACACCACATCCCCTAAGATCACTTTGCCTCCTTTCTTTTTGTTGTTTGTTCATGTTTAGTCTTTTAGTCTTTTTTTTTTTCTTTTCTTTTCTTTTTTCTTTTCTTTTATTTCTTTTCTTTTCTTTTCTTTTCTGGAGCTATTTCCTCCTCCTTGGTGAGGGTGCAATTTCACAGGACTTGGTAGAGCGTGCTGTTTTTCTTTCCTGTACTGCTTTTGCCTTTGTAGGCTGACTCGAGCACCCTTGGCTTGTATGATTGTTTCTTGTTTCTTGGGGAGCTCATCACGGCCATTTCTGCAACATTTTGTTGTTTCCTCAGTCATGCCTCAGGTCTTTGGCTTTGGGGGCATGATTCCCAGCCGTATGTTTTGGAAGAGCAGATCCTCGATGGGGACAGCCATCAGCTGATGGTAGGTCTCCTGGTCTCCTCCATTGGGGCTTTGTTGTGGGGCCACTGCCATTCAGCAAGCCTCTTCCCTCTGAGCAAAGAGGGTGTACAGTGCCCTTATTGACAGCGTCTCTGTGCCAAGTTTCTATTCACAGCTCTTCAGTGACATTGTAGCTGTAGTATTTTGTTTGCTCTCCCAGTTCAGTGCTGGGTGGTTCATTCCCTGTTCCCCTTGAGTCCTGCCTGGGTGGCACAAATTTAAGGGTCTTTCAACATCTAACCTCACCGATTTGGTTTCTGTGGATGAAAAATTGTCTTGAGGTACTTATTCCTGCTTAGGGCTCTCAGGAGTGGAGGCAAACCCAGAGGGGTCTGTGGTGGGAACCGCCTTGCCCCGCCCCCTCCACAAGCCAGGCACCACCGACCCATGCAGGCCAGGCACTCGGCCTGCGGCCACTCTCATGGCCACAGTAGGCGCGGTCCCCCAGGGTCCTGCGTGGCACCGCACCAAAGGCTGGATTTTAAAAGCACCTTTTATGTTCCCTTTGGTGCTCTGGGATGAGAGGTACTTGCATTTTTTTTTTCCAGGACAATATCAGGTACACAGACTAGTCCATTCATACCTTATGGAAAGCTGTATAGAAGTTTCTTAAAACAATAAAAATGAACCAACCATATGGTTCATAAATTCCATTCCTATGAATCTACCCAAATTCCACATAATGGAAGCAGCAAATGTTGTCAAGGATGTGAAGATAAAGGAACACTCTACTTTTGGTGGGAATGTAATTTTTAACCAGTATGGGAAATGGTATGTAAATAACTTAAAAATGAAAATAACAGGATCTAGCAATACCACTGCGAGAATTACCCAAAGAATGTGAAAACTCTAATTTGGAAACAATTAAAAATTATATATATATAATCTACATAAAATTTATATAGAGTGTATATATATATATCAAAAGCAGTATTAGCCACAATATTCAAATCAAAGCAGTATTAGCCACAAAGCAGTATTAGCCACAATATTCAAATCACAGAACCAGTCTAAGTAATCTACCACAAATGACTGATAAAGGCATTGAATTATTTCTAAGCTATTTTTTAAAAAGTGAAATACTGCTATTGGAACAAAAATGTTTGCATCTTGAGATGAGTATCCTATAATGACATAAATCAGAAAGTGAGTGACAGATGATGGATACCTTTAAATAAGGAAACTCATTAATGGAATAAAGATAATCAAGAAACACAAACATGGCAAAATAATTCATAGGCTATGTAAAAAAAAAAGAATGTTGTGAATGGTTATAGTGGAGAGAGAGAAGGGGGAGAGAGAATATGTAGAGAAAGGATATGTAGGTCATGGTTTACAAAGGAGTATCTATAAAGGGTGAATAAGTAAGAAAGTATGTAAATGTTCTCCCAAAGTTATATCGATAGGTATATAACTGACAAATTAAGAAAAATAAATAAAATGCTAAATAAAAAAAACCTGAGATTTGATGTTCAAAATCATATTTTCCTTTTTACTTTTATTCCAATTTTACAAAATAGTCATAATAAAACTAATTTTTTTAAATGAATTCTAGTTCCATTAAGATTGCCCCCCCCCCTTTTTTTTTTTTGCAGAAACACAATAGGAACAAAATATAATGTACTTTTCTTAATAGCTGCTTTGCTGGAACTTTTCATAAGGAATCTTAAATTGAACTCTTAATGACTTTTAAGAGCTCAGAAACATGCCAACTACTCAACATCAAGATTTCACCTTCAGTACCTGTGTCTTCTGTTAAATTCCTCTCCTCCTTAGGTCCTCAAAAGATCTTGGGGTTACTGAATCACCAAAGTGTTACTTTCCTTTCCATTTTATACTGGAACTTTTCCAATTACTCCAATTTAGAGTTCCAATTACCGGGAACTCTAAAGCAAGGCATTTAGATTCTTGTGTATGTTGATTCTGAGATCAACCTGAATTTGTGAATATGGTCTGGTCTAGATGACATTCAATTCAGAACTTTATAGTATATCATGCAACCATGTTTTCAGTTGTCTATATCGAGAAAAGAGAATCTTATTAGACATATAAAAATAAATTTACTGGCACGAGAAAAAAATACTTATTAAAAAGTCATTTTCTGATGTCAGAGAGAGAAAAGCAAACATTTCAATTCTTTTCACAAAAAGACATAATTTACCATTGCTGCAAGTCTTAGTTCAAATAACGAAAAAGTTCTTAACTCCAGAAAAAGCAAAACATATAAAAGTATTATTTCAACCAAAATGTCATTAAAAATTATATTAGTTCTTCACGGTTCATTCAATCTAATATAGAAAAAAATTTTGTTAGCAATTTTTATGAGTCCATTTTTTACTCATAAGACCTGCAATTTATATCTTCAGTGCCAGAACAAACCCATATTTCAAAAGTACTTGAGTCCTTTTCTTATGAATTCCTCCAAACATAAAGCATAATAAATACTGCATTATGTAAATGAAAAAGAACTTTAAACCAACCATAATTAAAACATAATTATAATGCAATTGACATAGAAGTTTTCTCAGTTCCATGACCTAATATTATAAATGCCAGAATTGAGCAATAATAATATACCAGAAAGGATGAGTTTTTCAAGAACGTTTGCATGATTTTAGAACACTCATATATTAATATTCACATACTAAAAAGGTTTACCCATATTCCTATTTGACAATGTTTTCCATAATGTTTCAGAATACTCAAATTTTCCCAATTTGTTTAATATCACTTTCCATTAAGGGGAGAACAGCCATTTGGGGTGCCTTCAGAGCCCTTTTAAGACCTCCATTATCTGGGAATTTTTTTTTAGAATGATTAGTGTATTTTAGAATTGAGAATTTTGGAAAACTTTCAATAAGTTTCAGTGGTTTAAAACACACAGGCTAATAGGAAACAATATTTAATAGCACAAAATAACAAAGATTTTAAGAGCAAGGCTATTTGTCTGACAATCCTCAGACTCAACACTATACTGACAGAGCAAGCTTTCCCTCTAGTGAACAGAGGCTTTGAAACTCCAGATAGAAGAAAAGTTTGCAACTATTCACTGATGACAGTTTAAGAATATTTTTTTTTTCTTTTTAGTAAATAAAATTAATGTTTGGTTTTGCATAAATATACTACTGAGGCAGACCAGGAATTTAGCACAAAGTCTGCAGTCCCTCTCATCCCCCCATAACTGAAAATAGCTGCTAACCACATTCCAAAGCAGTCACCCAAACCATTTTAGTTTAGTCTTATCTCACTCTAGTCACATTAGTTGTAAAGCTTCTCCTGTCTTCCTTCACCAACAAAATGTTAAGAGCCAGTTATCTTGAAAAGTTAAACTAAACAAATATTTATGTCAGTAGCCTTAAGAACCAACAGCCAGCTTCTCCTTTGCATCTGCCCACACTAACCCTTGAGGATGTATGCTCACCAAATAAAATTCCATTTCTAACTCACTAAGCTGACTCCCATACATTTTTTTATGGTGTAGAAGTCAAGGACTGCTATGGTTCTTCAGCACCCCCAGTCCCATCACCACTGATACTGATAAATCTTAATTTTTTATAATTTTAAGAAAATGAGCTTGCATGTTTTTCTTTCTAGGTGATATGGGCACATTTTACTTATAGATTTCTTTTTTTTTTTTTAGTTTCCTTGAAATAAAAAGTCAAAAATAAACCTTAAAATTCAGTTATCATTATCAAAATTATTATTAAACTTAGCAAAACTTTATTTTTGCCCAGAAGAGATTTAAAAAGCTATTTAAGTAATGATATGAGCAACAAATTCAAAATGGAAGTTACCCATGTTAAACATTGTTTGTAATTTTGATTATTTTCTATATATTATAAGCTTTTTCATTGCATTCATCTTCAATAGGCTTTAAACTTCATAGGTTCAGTTTATTCAACTTAAATGTTCATGTCATATATAATCAAATCTATTTTATATAACTATTTATAAGTAAATAGTAACTTTTTGAGATGTCCTGATAAAGGGGAATTCTTTTAACCCACTGGATTCTTCTAGAATAGGAAATAGGCAAAAGAAAAGAAAAAGAAACACATTTCAAAATAACATGAAACCTCATATATACATGGGTGAAACCCAGTAAAACTGAGTAACTCTAAAGTGATTTCAGACACCTTGTCAACTTCAGCTAAGATAAAAGATGAGGGGATGAGGGAGGAATGGGTAATCAGTTTGGGAGGTTACCAGGCAAACACTATAAACAAAACTATAGCTATTAATGCATATTTACTTCTGCCTTCTCCACTGACAACATCAAGATTAAATTTCACAGAGTGAATAGTCCCCCTTACAGACAGTTCCATCTTTGAAATTATTTTTTTTCAAATAGATATAATTATATATACCAGGGTGGATCAAATATTGCCCTTATCTAATTTCATCCTTTAATTCTTTATTCCTTATAGGAAAGTATCCACTTCACCTTAAATTCAGTTTTCAAATTGACTAAATCTTACCTAGGCAAAAATTAATTGAAATGTAACTGAAAGTTAGCATTTCTATTCATGAATAACCACTCTCTCTTTTAGATTATTGGAATCATTTCTATGCAGAATAGAATTTCTGTCAAGATTAAATGATACAATATTCATAAAACTCAATCTAAGTTCTTTATTTTTTTTAATTGAAGAGGATAAAAAGAGGTGGTAAAACAATCATGTTAATATACATTTTTTAATATTGCTGTCTTAATTATTCAGTTTGAGAATGATCCTGGTTTAAAATTAGCCACTATTAAGATAATACAAGTTCAGTTCACATATCTGGACAAGCATTCCTTGTTTTGTTCTTTGAGGAAGAGGAAGCATGTTTTAAAAGTTGGGCCCCAAGAGTCAAGCTGATTAAAGAGACATAACAGGAGTGGGGGGTGGAGGGAGATCTAAGTTACAAACTGCAAGAGAAGAAAAAAATATTTTAATTTTACTCTCTTAGGGTCTCAACTGGAACTTCTATAAGAAAAAAATAGATTAATAAGAGAAAGACAAGTGGAAACCTGTTAATATCTCTATCTTGTACACATGGAAGAAACTTCATGGATTAGTAAAGGGGAGAAGTAGAGACAACTTATAGAGAAGTGACCAGGAAAAGTACAATAAACAAGGGAAAGTTATGCAGACTTAAATTGGCACCTTTTGTTAGAGTGATTTTATAGGTTGGTATCTGAGAAAGCCATTATGTGAACTTTGATGACTTGGGTAAGCAAACAGAAAAGGAGAATTTATTTATGAGGATATGAGGACACTTTTTAAGGGAAAAAGAAGTAGTTAACAAAATGAGGTTCCCAGGCCAGTGGAACTAGTGGGGGACTAGGGAAGCCAAAATAGAGTAGTGCCTCAGGGAATAGATACCTTCTTTCCCTAATTATTCTCAAGCCCCATCAGCCTCTTTGAAATTGGCTGATGCCTCTGAGTTGAGGCATCTTTTGTTTTCCAGCCCTTGAAGTATCTTTATTTGGCCCTTTCTGGAAAGGGCCCCATTAGTCCCCTGCCTTTCCCCAGGCAAGGGTGTCTGGTTAATCCTGTTTTGAGCTTGCTGACCTTGTCCCTGGCACCTCCCCTATTCTTCTGAAGTCCTTCCTCGCTGTTCTGATTCTCCCTTCCCAGGACTCACTCTGTTAAGAATCTCTTATGCTCACTATTTTTCTTGCCTCTCTGGTACTAAATTTGACTAAAGGAGAATTTTTGGACTTTTATGGCTTTCAAAAGGACAACAAAGGGTGATGATGAGGCTAGAAAAAGGAAAAGGACTTCTGGAGAGAGTGCATATAGGATGGTACTGTACAGTATATTAAATTTGGGTTACCTAGTAAGTTAGTTATGCAGATTCAATTCTTTGTCTCACCACTGATAAGAGTTTAGTGTAATCCTCAGTATTTGTAGTATAGAAATGGTGGAAGTGGGGGTGGGGTGGAGACAAAGTGATCTTTACAAATGAGAATTTCCTTTACAAAAGGAAACATATGCTCTGTTTTTAGAGCATTTCCTACATTTTTTTGTGCAAAAAGAAAAAATCCTTATGTGAAATGGCATATTTTAGGGTGTCAATTACTGTTCCCTTTCAATTCTTTTTCAGACAGCTGCAACTAGTGGTATAGAGCTGCAATCTTGGAAAGTCAGGCCAGGAATCTTCTAATGCCATTCTTTTTATCGTTATAGCTAGTTTCTGATTCCAAGAGTTAATAGTTTATACCCATTTAAGCAAACAACCAAAAAGGCTATAAAATTGGTTGGACAATAATGGCTTCTAGGGAGAGCAAATTTCTAAGATCAGAATAGCTGGGAAAAGGTAGTCTAGGAGACTGGGAGAATGTGAACACAATACCAACAAATTCCAAAGGTAATTAACCAGACACAGCCTAGACTAAGGGCAACACATTCAAAACAGGATCAACCAGAGATGGCTGGCCTAAGGGAGGTGGAGGACTAACCCAGCATATCCAGACAGGATCAAATGAGAAAAGTGTCCAAGGACTGGGAAGCAAGAGGTGATCCTCAGGCTTGGTGGCATTAACCAGTCACAGACTGATGGAGCTTTAGACTAATTAGGGAAAAAATGAAATAAATTCCCAGAGATTTGATTACATTTCAGTTTCCTTGCTGCTCCCTAGTTCTGCTAAAGCTGCATCACAGGTGTCAGAATACCCTCCACTCACACACAATGCAAGAACAAGAAAGGCTTTATTAACTAGGTTAAGCTAGAGTCCAGCTTCAGCCTGATCTACTGCTTAAGCAGTCCCATCAGAACATGGAGGCTGGACCTCCTCTGTCTCCTGAGTTCAGTCTTTTATACAGTTTTTTTTAAGTCCTGGCGGCCATTGGGGTGGTCTAGAACTGACTGATCAATTTCCGGTTGGCTGGTCTCCATCAGACAACCAGTCGAGTGAGCTTGTCACCCTCTGATTGACCTAATTTCCCAGAGCTGGGAGATTCTTGGACTGAAGACAACCTTTGGCCTAGAAGCGAGTCATAGGCCTGTCAGCTATAGTTAGGTCAGGCCATGTCACAACAGTTCCATGGGCCTTAGAATTCCACTTTTTTTCTGTTTCTTTTCTCCCTAATAAGCTATTTTTCATACCTGTTCTGCTAAATAATGTGCTTCATGTCTCTTCACCTTTCTTGCCTGAGTCAGCAAAGTTCCTGCTACAGCCCTATCAGACACCAACCTAAGATAGTCTGGTGACCAGGATTCAGTTCAGCACCGACATTACATTCTGGGGTTGGTGCCTAGCTGGGAATTAGACCTGGAAACTTGAAAATCATGGTAACACTGATACCTGCAACAAAATGATAATGGGCTTAAAATAGTAGGATTGAGGAGTAAATATATTAGAAAAGTAGGTTAAGTTTTAGGAGAGAAATTACCATATCAAAATATAGGTTGGTATGTGGCATTATTGCTCCCAATAAAATATTTAATTGGTTTCATTCCTATTTAAAATGTTAAATACTGTTTCAAATTTCACATTTTCCTTCTTAGCAGACAGATTGATGGTTATTCTGTGATCACCAAATGTGCATACTCTAGGTTCAACATAAAATCTTCAATAGTAAAGAACTTTAATGGCTATGGGGTGCATAGAGTGAAGAAAGGACAATGATGCCCCAATGAAACATTCAAAATTATCCATCCTTTCATGGGTGGATATGCCCAGTCAAACATTGGCCCAAGCTGGGGGCATTGAGTGAAGCCCATAACATTTACACAAGACACCTTTGGGTGGGGAGCCACAGAGAACAGCCAAGGAGGAGATGGCAAGTGAGGGAATAAGTGAGTGAAATCAAAATACAAGTAAAGATAAAGAGGGCCATTCTCATCCTCCCTTTAGGTCTCTTCAAAATGTCTCTGTCAATGTACCCCAAATCTCTGTTGCAAGTCTAAGACTGAGCAACATGTATGACTTTTTCACATGTCTTCCAACTGCCTCCACTAAATTCCCCCCCTCCCCCCGCCCCAAGTTCTTTACTCTTCATTAGGTGGAGCAGGGAACTTGGAACATGGAACAAAGATTATACTCAGTAATTTACATAGCTCTGATATTCAGTTGATATTCAACCAATACTTATTAGGTTACTTTATTGGATGACATGTGTGAAGGAGCAGAAAAAGATGATTTCTTTAAATAACATGAAAACATTTTCATTTATATTTATGAAATCTTGCCTGAATTTGAACCTTTACACTATAGTAAAGAAACAGAGAAACACTCTCAGATTACTTCACTTCCTGGCCTATTTTAAACACCTGGAGAAATAGACCATTGAAAATCCTTTGTGGCCTGCATTTAAGTTTGGGTGATCTCACAACTCTCAGCATGGACACTAAGTTCCAAAATTTAACCTGAGCCCTCGAGGTAAAAATTGGCTGAACTGATATGTCTTTAGAAGTAATAATCTTCCGTCTGACATATGTTCACTAATTACTATTATTTCTTTATTCTGCTAAGCCTAACGGTTGAAATACTAAATCATAATTTTAATTGGTGAAGGAATTTCATACCGGGAAGGCACCTCTTGATTAGCAGCTGTGTAGGCAGAGGGAGGGTTGGGGGTATGGAAATTTGGCTAAGAATTCACACAGAAAAGTGCTCTATGTACTTTGAAATAGCTCAATCAGTACTCAGCGTGCTGTGATCACGCTCAACTGGTGCTCAACTTCCAGCATATTTTAAATGAGTTGAAAGCTTACTTTTTAAAAGTGCTCAATTGGGAGTGCTCAAGTTGTGGTGCCTATTAGTTGAATGCTAATTAACTTTTCCTTTTCCTATGGTTCACTTCTCTATTTAAGCAGGCAGACAGTTTTGCTCTTCATGTTTTCACTTGGAACCCAGATTTTCCATGAGACTTTAAGAAATCCTCATGTATTTGGGAGGATGATACATCCCAGCAACAATTTCCTGGTCTTTTTGTGGATTATTTTTAATCTCTCTATTCATCTTCCTGTATCTCTCTTGTGTTTTCACGTTATCCTTGTCACTATTTCTGAGCTTTATTGTCTAGTTTGAAGCAATTTGGTGAAGAAGAAAATAGAGCTTGCTGTTTCATTTGCTTTGATATCTTTGTTCACTTTATCATGTGTTTGGTTTTCCCAAGTGCCTTTTCAAATATTCCTATAATCATTTTCCTCAGAAATGGTCTGGAATTTAGAGTTTAGGGTACTATATAGATATTCCTCATAAAGTCCTTTTTATCTTTGTTCAACTCATTTGTATCTTACATTCTAAGTAAGAAAAACAAGTATCCTGATGTGCTGCACAATAAATAAATAACTCTAATTTAAAAAGTACCTAGCATTAATTTGGGGCTATATGTTTCAAAAATTAACTTATGAAAAAAAAAAAAAAAAACACTCTTAAGTCAGGCTGGAATCTGGGAGCCAGATTCCAAGAACACTGTCCATGTCTCTGCAAGGGAAAATGCAATGTCAGAACCAGATTTAGGCATAAATCTCTGAGCAGAGAGATCCCAAGCTGATAGTCATGGTCTGGAGCTGGGGGGTGGGGGGAGGAGAAATAGGTAAACAGGTGTTTATATGCTTTATTCAAAGATAAAGGGGTGGGTGACACTGCATAGTGTCTTTTTGATTAATAGGGTTCTGTGATGGGTTCTTCACTGGTTGATTCAGGCCACTGGTCATCAATTGGGGCCAGGATCTCCTCAATCAGATGATATCTGGTTTTGGGGAGGCGAATGATGCTAAATTAGTTCAATGAAAGTGTTTGGTCAGGAGTGGGGAAACCTGTGGAATTTCCTGTTTCCCATGGTGTTATTAATTCTGAGAACTCCCATGGCCTTAAATTCCCAATGTATTTTTCCTCCTTCATTATGTCTTCTCACTATATCACTATATACATTGAGGTGAAGATTTAACTGTAGTTCCACTTTCTTTAATAATTTCAAAATGTAGGAAGATGTGTTAAAGTGTAAAAGTATTCTTAAAATTATTAAAGTGATGTTACATCAGTATAGGGGGAGTTTTCTCTTACCCCTTTAGGTTCTTCTTTGACTTGTTCGACAAACATATTAGCATTACACAGATTATTAGGATTAAAGGAACAAATTAGATTTCATATATATGGGAATTTAGATGACTAAAACTTTAGAGTAAATGGGACATGAGAGTTTTTATTCTTAAGCTAATGAATGAGGTAGAGGTCTGTGGCATCAGGAAGGGGAAAGAGATGCACATGACTTCATATAAACCAGATGTTCTATGGATCCTTTCTTGCTCTACCATTAAATATGGGTTTCTTCAATAGGAGAGTTTTTGGATAATCTTCATTCTACTAAGGGTGTGATGAAAAAAAATCTCTTGAATTACACAGGTTCAGCCTTAGTTCTATATGACAAGGTAACATGTCTTAAAAAAAAACCTTGAAAAGTCAGGACAACTTAGGTAATCCTATCTGAACTCACTGGGGAGAACTAAACTTTGATGTCAGGTATTTTTACAACTACTTCATTAGACATTAAAATATATATACATTCATATGGATTACATAAATCATGAAGACTTAGCCCATGGCTTCTCACTGTATTCAATATAGCAGATATATCCTATTTACCTTGCTTACCAACACTTAAGTGAAGGAAATAATTAAGAAATTTTTACTTACATGGAGAAAAAGCAAGCCAAAACTTTATCTATCAAAATACAAGATATCAAAACTTTTTCTTCTTTTTCATGTTAATTCTTTCATTTTGATCCTTTGATTTATAATAATATGTCAAGATATCTGTCCAGGTAAAATCTAAAGCAAATAGAATGATGACTTTATTTACTTCATACAAGAGCTAAAATGTGGACTCTTCATTTTAATATAAGTATGTGTGTTTTAACTAGGCTCTAATGTAGTATTAATGCATTAACTTCTGTCTCATTTTCTGCCCAACCATTCCCAAGGTTCAAGTGCCTCTGTCTATAAATGTCATTGGTAAGTCCATGAATTTTAGTGGATATTGTCAGAAAAACAAGAAAATTCCCCTACCCCGAAGTCCCTTCTTGGGCTATTTAAGCATCAGACAGATTATATTAACATTATTAGATTATTAGATTAGATTAGATTAGATTAGGTTATTATATTTTGTTTTATTAACAAAATAATAATAATCACATCTATGAAGGGGGAAGCCACATAAGTGTGAATTACAAAGCCAATGATACAAAATGAGGGTATAGATCCTACAACTTTTTGTTTTTATTAACATTTATATAGAACTTTTGCAGAGAACAAGTAAGATCATCAATTTAATAAATCACTCATAATCAGTATATGTGAAAGAGATGGCTCTTATTGGAAATTATTAAATTTGCATCTGGACTCAGTATCACCATCTGAATTTTGTTATTGTGACTCTGCACTGTATAGTGGAATGGTACACTGTTCTGAAAATAGTAACCTTGTTTTGCATTGCTAATGGTCTGACCCTAGGAAACAAGTAATTCACCAAGGTAATAACTGTTATATGGAAGCTTCTTTTGAGAAACCATGCCATATATCAAAATCATGTCTAAACCATTTCAGTAAGATTTTTATTGAATTTGGGCATTTTTTCAGCAATATTATGTTCATTTTGTGAACAATGAGCATTGTTATGTTGATATTCAAAACTACTAAGACATTTCAATGAAATTTAAAATCTGATATTTTAGCAACCTGGAGTAGCTTATAGTCATACTACCTAATTGGAAATATCATTTTTCTAAAACAAAAGAAGAAAGTTGGCTTGGAGAAGTTTCTTCACAAATTATACCAACTGTTACTGCTTTGCATGAAAACAAAGGCAGAAATATATGCCCTGTTGCCCTTACTGTTTTGCATATTGAAATTTATCTATCAAATAACCATTTACAAAGTATATCCATGTTCTGTTCTCTTTGAAAATAAAAGTTGATTCAGCTTCCCTATCTTAATGCTAGAAAAAAAAAAAAAAACCTAGTCTAGGAGTTTGTCATGTAATCAAGTGATATATTTACTTTAATAAACTAAAAAGGTATTTAGGCAGTTTGAGTTAATTTCAAACAATTACATTTTTTATTTACTTGACCTAGTTAGATAATGATGTGTAAACAAATTTGATTCAACATCACTTTAGTAAAAATATTCAGTGAAGCATTAACACAACTACTTTAATATTCCTGAACAATAGGGGACTGGAAGTTCACAATCCTGTGACTTTCTTTTTGTTTGTGGGCAATAAACTAAGGCATTTTCAGATATTTCCACTACAACAAAGTTCTATATTGAAAACACTTATTAGATAGCTACTAAATGTATTCTCCATTGAGCATGACCTCTCTTCATTGTTTGGCAGTTATTCTCAGTTATTAGTAGCCAAGATTAAAAACTATTGAAGAAATATCAATGTTTATCATTTGATTACTATACGAGATGATATTTTTTCACTTTTTGGTTTTACTTTTTCAAAATTAGCTTTTGTAATCATCTTAATATGCAGATGCTTATCATAACTGAGTTTTATTTTACCATATGTTCTGCTTTCCAGATGAAAATTAATAAAGGTTGTTAAAGTGTCCTGAAATTTTCATTAACTTGAGCAGATGCTGCTCCTGTTTAGCTGGAGCATTTACTTTGAAAGAAAGCATCTGAATTTGAAAATAAATTAAGCTACAGTTCTGTTTTTATACAGTAAAATCAAGAAAACAATTCATTTTAACCTCAGTGGTTAAACAATGTTAATGATCTCATCATCTTTAGAATATAGATTTCACAGAGAAGTCATATTTCCTGACTCATCAACAATTAAACACTTGTTAAAGGTGTGTCAGATGACAATGTATCTGTTGATAGTACTGTTCTTTATCAACTTTATAGTACTGTTCTTTATCAATAGTACTGTTCTTTATCCACTATGTAACCCTAAAATTTTATTTTATCTATGTTTCAATGATTGAGCACAATGCCACTATTATATATGATTAAGAGAAGCTTAATCCCAAGTTTCAATAGGAAACAAATATTTTGCCATTTTCTTATTTTGGGCATAAGGTTATATAGTAAAGTCACAGTGTGAGATAATGTGACCTCTGAATCCCTGGAGATAAAATACACTAAATTCAAAATGAAATAAACCTTTCAATTATTTTAGAATTTTTATAGTCATTAACATGATTATTATGCAGAATGATGCCTTGCCCTTGAGAAATTTGCATTTTACATTAAGCAAACTGCCAATTTATGCCACTGCTACTGCAGGTGACACAAATATACGGAGGTACTTGTCCTTTAGGCCCAGAAGGAATCCACAACTACTCTGTCAATATCATTCATGCAAGTGACAAGTAATGTCAAACCTATTTAGTGAAACAAGTAAACAGAGTAAAGAGGATATCATGATATAAAAGAGTATGGATTCTAGTAATAGTGGAGTATGAGATGACAGTGAGGTGCGCAATTTAGGTTATCTTTTTATTTTATATATTTTCTAAAATATATGACTTCTATTGTGTTTGATGAGTATAAGCAAAGATAAGTTTTATTTCTATAAAACAGAGTTCCAAGGAAAATTTTTAATTATATTATCTTCAATAACATTTTATCATGAAACCAAAACATGGCCCTGTGAAGGATAAACTATACTTTAAATTCATCTAGCTCTGGAGTAGTATTTTATACAATAAAGCTCAGGCATTAAAATCTTTAAAATATGTATTCTTCTTAAATTACCTGCTGATTTTTAATCCATATAAATTTGAACATTTAGATATTGTACCTAAGGGTTCAAGTCAGTTTAATTAATTTATACTTTTTCACCTGAAATTTCTTTTACCTGAAATTTTTTTACTTGAATTTTTTTAATTTAACACACAAAGACATTAGAGCTTTAATTTTATGTTACATTTCTAGCATAATCCATATACCCAGGAATAGTTTGGCTAGATGCAGAATGTTTATAAAATAATCATATAAATGCTATTGACTAATTTGAGGCATAGCTAGAAAAAAATGGAAATTTGATTAACATTAGCATGTGTGATCATGTATTTAGAAAAAAAGATGAACAAGGGGGAATGAAAGGATGCCAAGTGAATAAATTTTGTTATAACCCTTTTTACAGAAAAACAATCTAAATTTCGAGTCATTAGGTCACAATGCAAATATCACATGACTAGTAAGTGAATGACAACCATGTCATAGCATATTCAAGTATATATATTGTATGTACAAGCTCTGTGAATTTGTGCCTGGCACATTTCTCCACACTGATGATACTATGGTAGTGAAGAAGACAGTCTTTATCCTAAAACTTAACTTATATTCTAATGCATGCTAGCAGAAAGAAAAAAAGCATGGTAACTAGATAGTTTCATGTGAATAATGTTGTAATGACATAGGATTATGAAGAATTCCTTCCCAAGAAGATGATTCACTATTGTAACCCCTAAGTATCAATATTCTATAATATCCCTCTATGTTATTAAGGCAGATTTAGGCTTATGTCAGTTATGACTCTATAGTCAGACTTCCTCAGTTCTACATGCATTTTCTGGGTGTCCATGAGCTTATCTGAATCTCAGTTTCCTCAATGGAAAAAATGGAATTAATAATACTTACTGACATATTAAAATTCTTAACAGGATTAAGAGGTAAATCTATGTCAAACACTTGAAATAATAGTTGCTGATGTGTATTAGCCTCTAATTTTTCTTATAACTATCATTAATCCCTGCTCAAAATACTATTAAGCCATAATAGTTTTTTATGATGGTGGACGATTGATGCTGTATCATAATCACTAGGGAAATTTGGGTTTTCATAGCTCTAAAAATATCCCAAGTGAGCCTACTCATGGAAACTCAGATTCACTCTGAATAAGAAATGCATCATTTTTCAAAAGCAATGCTTTTGTATATCTTAGTTCTTTTTATGCTAATTTGTAAACTTATTGATATAGTTTGCCCTTTGTACTTTAGTATTACTGTTGCTTCTATTATTGGAAACATCAATCCTTCTAATCTCTGTATTGCTATATTTCGGTATATTCAGCCAATATATTTCACAAATTGCCTCATATAGTAACCTATAGCTATCATGACTTCTTATTGTTGTACATAGTCATGAATATTAACTTCTTAAACTAGTTTAACTACTCCTTCAGTTAGTTGTCTCACTCTGCATTCAGTTATTGAAAACAGACAGCTAGTAATGACCTTCCTCTTATACCAGTAGGACTTTGTTTTCCTGTCTTTCTTCCTGTCTCTATCACACTTGCCACCAACCTTTTATCAAAACACATTGAACCCTCAGACACTTGCCTAGCTTATTTGTTTAGATTTCTAACTGTTCTAAATATAACTTCCTGGAAAAACTGTTTTCAAAATAATGCCCAAGTAATTTTCCTAAACTGCAAATAAGATTAGATCACACTTGTATCTGAAATCTTTTAATAGTCCTTTATTATCTTTAAGATAGACTTCATACTCCTTAGAGATGTCTACAGTTCCTTCTACCTCCCTATTTTCTTTCTTACCTGGTACTTTCTGTAGTTCCCTGAGAGATACTTTGCTCTCTTATGTATCCTTTGAGACTCAGATGGTGTAAGTCAGGGCTCTAACCAAGAACAGATTTCTCATTCAAATATTAAAGTATCTCAGGTTGACTATATTGCAATGGATTTATCTACAAAAAGATAGGCAGAATGTAAGTAATGCACTAATAAAAGCATAATAATCTGAGCTAACACAATACTAAGAGTTGTTTTAATCCTGAGTCTTAGGGGCTAAGGGAAAGTTGTTACCTGAGGCAAAAAGGAAAGTACATTATGTAGAGAAAGCAAAATGGAGAGAACCAGTAACTGAAGACACAGCAATTTGCAAAAGGGAGGCAAGAGAATAGGTTTACTGGATACATTCTTATCCTTAATGTTGACCCATCTCTAGAACTCCTTGTTGGCTAAACATCCTGGAAGTCAAGTGGTGTGGGAACAATTCATGTCAGTCACATAATATGCTAGATCAGAAAGTATAAGGAGCTAAGTGAAGATTTGGAGAGTAAAATGGAAATACCTGAAACAAAGTGTTTTTAGCTTTATCTCATACCTAGACTTGTACTTAGTGCCCTATATTCCCATAATCCATATTCTCCTAGTATAATATTTGAGTTTTGTATTACAATTACATTTTGCTGATGTGTGTTTTAATGTACTATGATATGCTTGGACCCACAACAGACTGTTTTCATTCACTATAAAACTCTTTTCATTCCCTTTACTACAAGCAAAATCAGCATCAAAATGCAATTAGATTTCACTGTAAAGTCTTTTTTTAATCATAGAGAAACTAGAGTATTTTTGACAGCAAAGATACACTATATAGTGTTTTTTTTTATCATAGAACAACTAGAGTAATTTTTGACAACAAAGATATAAACAGCACACTAAATCCTACAGTTTTGAATTTATTGTAGTCAGATACGGACAAATATCCCTAAAATTTGTAATATAGAACCAGAAAGGTTCCCAAATAACTATAACAATTTTAACAAAAAAGAACTGAAAGATTTTACACTTCCTGATTTCATTTTTATTAGTAAGCTATAGTAATTAAAACAATATAACACTGGCATAAAACCAACACAAAGATCACTTGAACAAAATATAGAATCCAGACATGGTCAATAAATTTTCTATGGGGGAAATAGGAATTATCTTAATAAATGATGCTAGAAAGATCAAATAGCTACTTGCAACAGAATGAAATTGGGCTACTTTACTATTCCATGCCAAAAATTTGACTCAAAATAGAATAAAGATTTGAATGTAAGACTGAAAACAGAAAAGTCCTATAGGAAAACATAAACAACTCTTTGAATCAGTCTTAGTAATGATTTTTTTGCAAAAGCAGAAAATGCAAAATAGATAAATGGGTTATGTCAAATTGAAAATATTCTGTATAACAAAGAAAACCAAAAAATGAAAATATGACTTACTAAATGTGAGAAAATATTTGGAAATCATGTATCTGATAAGGGGTTAATATCACAAATATACAAATAACACATATATCTTAATTAGTCAAAAAAGGAACATTTCCAAATAAAAAATGGCAGTGGAGAACCCTCAAACTAATGAAAATGGAACTACCCTTTGACCCAGCAATCGCTGTTCTGGGAATCTACCCAAAAGAGACCTCAGTATTGGTACAAAGGGACACCTGTGCCTGCATGTCTATTGCAGCACTATTTATAATTGCAAGGACATGGAAACAACCCAAATTTCCCAAACCAGATGAATGAATGAAAAAGATGCGGTATATATACACAATGGAATATTACTCATCAATTAAAAATGACAAACTAGATGAATTTATGATAACATGGACACACCTAGAAGAAATCATATTAGCAGAAACAAGTCAAAAAGATAAAGACAGACACCAAATAGTTTCACTATTATATGGGACTTGGGAAAGATAAACAAAAAGCTATGAAGAAAAGTGAAAAAAAAAAAAAAAAAG
>PVHY01004593.1:0-34561 GCA_004024945.1 Uropsilus gracilis
GAGAGAGAGAGAGAGAGAGAGAGAGAGAGAGAGAGAGAGAGAGAGAGAGAGAGAGAGAGACCCAGGCAGAGGGCTTTAGGAGACAGGAGAGAAAACTAGTTTATCCTGAGACACCTCTCTTACAGATTCTGTGATTCTTAAGAAAGCAAATTTGTAATCTCATAAAAGCCTGATAATATAGTTTGCTATTTCCCTTTTGTTTTGCTTAGGCCATTAGTAAAGCTGGGTTTGAAAGTTCCTTCCAATTTTCTGTCAGCTGAAGAATGAGGGAATTCAAGAAAGGATCATATGTCCACAATTAGATTATATTGTCAAGGACCATGCCAGTGTGGAGATGCAGTGTAACGTGGATAAAATTCTTAAGAGACAGTGAACCAAGAGTCAAGAGTAAGAACTTTAACATTTCTTTTTTTTTGTTTTGTTTTTTTGAGACTAGGTCTTGCTATTTTTGCCCGTGGAACCGCAGGCTCACGTTTGCCCGAGGTACCACAGACTCAAGCAACCCCCAGCCTCAGCTTCCCAGATAGCTGGGATTACAGGCGTGTGCCACAACACCTAGCTATTTTTTGGGGACTAGGTCTTGCTATGTGCCCCCAGCAGGACTCAAAACGCGATCCCTGGCCCTGGCTTTCTAGGCTGCTACCTATTGGCATGCGCCACCGTGTCTGGCATGAAATCTAACAGAACCAATTTGCACTGGGTTAAGGAAGATGATATTCTCGTTTACCCACGGGAAGGAGATAATATTCTCCACATCTCTTTCACTGTTCTGAGAAAAAAAACAATTATCTACACATCTCTTTTACTACGCTAAGAAAAAAAACGAACACTAAGGATACAAAATATACAGTGGTCAACAGCCAAGCAGCCTGGCAAAAAGGGTACATGGAGCAAATAATTCCCTTTTACAGATGGCAGGGGGAATTTATTTCCTATCACAGTCCTTGAGTATAGTTCATTTAAGTTAATCTAGCAGCAACCACTCTTTCAGTAAAATCATACCTTGTTCAGCACTGACATAGAAATACTTGTAGCTTGGGTTTCCACTTTCATTGATGATTTCAGGACGCACCTTGCCACTGGGATCTATTGTAAACAAAATTACAAAAGGGCTATAGTAATTTCAATAGACAGGTACTTCAAACATGATATGACATAGTAGAATTTCTGGGAAACGAGACCTGTCCATTAACTCCACCACCCTCACCACCCCACCTTGTGTTTTATATTGCAATCACGATAGATTCCTTGGAGTTCCCTGAAAACAACAGCCCCATGCCTTGGCCTATGCTCATCTTCTGGGTATCTTCCCTTTCTACTAGATGATTAATGGGATTTTTTTTGTTTGTTTTTTTTTGTTTGTTTGTTTTTCCATCATAGATCTAGCAGAAAGCTAAGCACAAACTAATAAGTTTTATAAAATTAGTAGTGGAAAGAGATTTGTCTGGGTATAGTATTTTACTGCCACAGTTACATTGCGGGGTTCAAGGTGGGATTCATGGCTTTCACTGCAGTACCAGTAGCTGTACCAGTACTGCTACAGCTGATACACAAATAACTGCTGAGTTAGAGTTAATGAACAATGAACACTCACACACTGCTCACAAAAGCAATTAGTTAATAGGAAGTTTTCCTTAAGACTTGAAATTCTGATGTTCACAACTCCCCGACTCTTTCTTAAAACTATTTTTTGCTCATTTTTTGTTTTTAGCCATCCCAACCAATACAGTTTTACTAGATGGAACCCCAGCTTTGATTTATTTAACTCTCCTATACCATAGGTCCCCGGATTAAGATCTTTCATCTTACCCAGGAAAAGGATTCGAGGAATATAACCCCCATCGGGGCTAAAATCTTCATCCTTCGGCTCCTCTTCATCCTATTAAGCGTAAAACTTAAGTAAGATCATGTCCCCTCTTTCCTCAAATTCTTTCACTGACTTTCCCTCTCTTGGGTCTTTCAGTGGCCTATTAAGTCCTACATGATCTACTCTAATTACATGACTGTTCCTTGTTTTGTCTTTTTTAGCTATATTAATCTGCTTGCTATTGCTCCTAATTCAATTTTATCCTTACTCTCTCTCTCAGGCCACATTTCCCCCATTATCCACATGGTTCACTCCTGTTGATTTAAATCTTTACTCAAATGTCACCTTTTCTTATGACCTATTAAAAATTGCAAACAATTGCCCTCCATCCTTTAATTTTAGTCACAGCATTTACTGCCATATGATTTATTTCACTTGGGTTTCCTCATATTCAATTCCCTATATAAAATTTCAGTAAGAGCAGGGAACTTTGTTCTATTCATTGTTGATTCCAATATCTATATCACTTATTTGCATTCATTTTTAGTTGAGAAGATGAATTAGATTGAGATTTTAGCTACAAGTGTGGAGTTGTTCTTCCAAGAGATTTAACCACAAAATCAGGTTTTTAAGAAATCTC
Source organism: Uropsilus gracilis (assembly GCA_004024945.1). Taxonomy (NCBI): domain Eukaryota; kingdom Metazoa; phylum Chordata; class Mammalia; order Eulipotyphla; family Talpidae; genus Uropsilus; species Uropsilus gracilis. The sequence goes on from PVHY01004593.1 coordinate 2,448, forward strand.
CAAAGTTGGAGACAGTTCACAGTATTTCTGTTGACACTGAGTAGTAATTCTAATTTAGAAATCAATGAAAAGGTCATATGCATAGAAATCAAAAGTAGTTTTGTCATTTATGGTGTGTTTCACATTTCAGGAGTTAAATGGGATCAGTTCTTCAATCTGTAATATAATCTTACCTTGAATGTTTTCTTTTCTTTTCTTTTTCTTTTTTTTTTGAGACTAGGTCTAGATGTTTTTGCCTGAGGAACTGCAGGCTCACGTTGCCCGGGGTACCACCACAGACTCAAGCAATCCCCAACCTCAGCTGGGATTACAGGCCACCACACCCAGCTATTTTTTTTGGGACTAGGTCTTGCTATGTGCCCTCAGCAGGACTCAAACCATGATCTCTAGCCCCAGCCATGGCTTCCTAGGCTGCCGCTTACAGGCATGTACCACCATGCCTGGCCTTAACCTTGAATGTTTTGAAGAGTCTAACCTAAAAGGCAGCGCAGCTAGGTCACAGTTCCTATTTCCTATTTTTATCACTTAGTAGACTTTGTCATCTTGATACAGTCACCTAATTCATTCAGGTCTGAGCTGTGATCTCTGTAAAACTGGGACTGCACCAATGGTTTAAAATTCCCTTCTCATTCTCAGGTCTGACATGACTTAGGATTCTGAGGCCTGTAGTCTATAAAGAAAACCTAATACATGAATAGGAAGGTAGTATACATGCGTCCAGCAAAGAATAAGTGCTCACCTGCATCACATTTTTCAGGGAACTGTGACCCACACATGAGATTATACCTTCAGTTCAGTCATACAAAGATGTACACTATGGTATAATTGTAGAGTAAGTAAAAGGACCCTAAGAGTCACATTATCCAATCCCTACTTCTTCCTCCAAGTGAATGCTGGATGGCCTTTTATTACACCTGACACAAAGGTTAAGGGGGAAAGACAAGACAGACAGACACACACACACACACACACACACACACAAACACAGTAGCCAGCCCTGTTGAGTAATTTTTTATCCTTCAAGATGTCATTTCTAAAATAGCAAAGACTTAAAATCACCAAATGGAAAGGAAAAACTCTCAAAGTCTCACCTCAAGATTTACCATAATGAAATTATGTGAAAGTTCTGAAATTTCTGTAGATTCTGCAAATTTGGGCTTTAAAGCTAGGAGAGAAAAGATATGGAATAGACAAAAACATTATGTCATATCCAAACCCCACTTTTTTATGTTAATGTTAACTAAACCTTTTCAAATACCAAAAATCAGAATACCTCAACTCTGGTCCTGCTTCTGATACTCACAAGAGGTCACTACATGACCTTGAATAATTTATTTTGGTTTTCTGAAGCTTGTACCTCATCTATAAAATATGGGCAATGGCTAACAAAATTATTACCATTTGCTTTATTTTTAAATAAACCATTTATAGCCATATTTCAGTAACTTGATGAATAAGCAATGAAATACTACTACTCTATCAATACACCTATACTATCACACTTATTTTTTTTTGAGACTAGGTCTCACTATTTTTGCCTGTGGAACCGCAGGCTCACATTGCCCGAGGTACCACAGACTTAAGTGATCTTCAGCCTCAGCTTCCCAGGTAGCTGGGATTACAGGTACACGCCACCATGCCCAGCTATTTTTTTGGAACTAGGTCTCGCTACATTGTCCCCAGCTGTGGCTTTCTAGGTTGCCGCTTACAGGTATGCACCACCATGCCCAGCCATCACACTTATTACACTAATTTTATACTCCTTTTCTCATTAGAATCTCATTGTGACACACCAAACAAAAAGCAAAGCCTAAAAGTGGCATTGGTGGTATGCAGGAAGAAAACATGCTAGTTAGATAAAACTTGGGTTCTGATTTGATTCCAATATCCTCTAGGAAGATTTCTCTAACCACTTTTTAATTCTCTATGCATGATTTCAGCTTCCTCTAATTATTACTATCTATGACTATTTTAGTACTTAAGAGTCTTTACTACTACATCTTAATTGCCTCATCTTCTCTATACAATTTCTTGCAAATGCAATTGCAAATATCCTTAGGGCAGAGGATTCATGTCATATATTTGTCTTAAAGCAATGAGCAGTTCTGGAGCAGAAAATATTTGAGAACCCAGCTGAGTTTTGATCATTTGTTCTTACCTTTGCAAGCTCCACACCAGGACTTATGAATAATCACCATCAGGGGCAATCCACTTAAAAACAAAAGAAATTACAATCTAGTAATTTAAATCTTAAAATTTGATAGACTACTTTATGAAAACAAAGAATAATATATAAAGCTGTTCATGAAGTATGATTTCCAATTGGGAAAACTTTTTAAGAAAAACTAGTATTCAATAATAACAAAATTGGTAAATCTTGTATTTCTGTAAATTCTGCAGAAATCTATTATTTGCCTGAATTGATGTGCAGATTTCCAAGGGAAGGACCTCTTACATGTTTATATATCCCCCAGATCTAGTACATAGATTGATAGTAAACACTTATATGGCATTTATTATGTGCCAGGCACATAGCATACATACACATGTATCAATCAATCTAGTTAAGTGACAAAGGAATTACTAAACTACCTCAGTTCTACTACAAGTCCAGGATGGGTATGTGCCTCTGATACCAGTGACAGCTTGTAAACTAAGTGAGCAGGGCAAATTTAAGTGAGAAGTAGGATCCAAGTAACTAACAAATATAATAGCTAAATATGCTAAAAATAATTTTATGTGCTGTTTTACATGTAGTATCTCATGTAAGTCCTCACAACAATCCTAAGGTAGATATTAATGGGCTTCATAACAGAAATGAGTAAACTAAGACTCCCAAGAGTTTGCACAATTTAGTGACATGGAACCTAAGTTCTGTCACTTCTAGCAAATTCTTTAGTGTGACTCCAAAACCAATGTTCTTTGACCATTACAGTGTATGCCAATTTATAATAGCAACCCAGAATTCCTGGGTTCAAATTCAACTCAATAATCAACTTAGAATCAGAGAATGAAGGTTGCAAATGGTCTTAAATGTTGCCTAGCCCAAACATATTTCATGCATGCATTCTTTCATATCAAAAGAAACATGTTCCAGAATGCCTGATGAGCAAGAAATATATTTTCTTGCTCTGAAGAGTGACATGTACTTACAAAGCAGTTTAGAGTACCTTGCTTCCTCTTTTCTATCAAACTCCTATCACCCTGTAAAGCACAAGGTGGCAAACTATAGCCTAACCCAAGGCTAACCGAACCAGTCCAATGCCAGTTTTTGGAGAGCTGTGAGGAACAAATAATATTTTTAAATTGAAAGTAACAATGATGTTTAATATAATTCATGTAAGAGTAATATACATAATTCATGTAAGAGTAATATATGTTTAATATAACTCATCTAAGAGTAACAATGATGTTTAATATAATTCATGCTTGTGTAATATTAAAACATTCACAACCATTTGTATACTTACCACCTATGTCACTTTAATACTACAAAAGTAATTCATAAGCTGCAGTGGAGATTCAATGGTTCCCCAAAGCCTTTTGGTCCTTTGGGTGCTCTGCCATTTCAAATGCTAAACTCTGTGAAGCCTCCTCCAAACCTTCTGCTCTCATCACCTGATTAGTATTTTTCTCCTCTAGGCTCCCAAAGCATTATCATTCTCTAACTCCCCCTGCCCATTATCTGTAATCATGTTTACTTAATTACATTTCACAACAAACTATTAATTTCTCAAGGGAAAAGATTATATAACTTATCTTTGCAAAATCAAGTATATAATCATGTTTAATGAAACCAGTGAGCAAATCAAACATTTAAAGTGATATTTGGCTTGAAATACAGAGCAAACATTAGAACTGTGTATACTATCACTCCAAGTTAAATCAAACAACTATTCTCACTAAAAATGACCAAAGTTCTATTTCAGTCAAAAGTATGGCAGTGTATCTAAAATGTTATTATTAGTAACATCAATTACATTAAGTGAGATTCCATCAGACTTTGTCTCAAATATTTTATTAGATAAAATAATTTAGTGTCTTTCATTTCCACTAGAACCAAATCTTGCTTTCCAAGGGTGGAAACAGTGGATTTATTCATGGCTCCAGGACCCAAGACAGAGACTAGCAAAAAATGATTCAGTACCAAAAACCTGTGAATGATAAAAGTGCCAGAGTAGATGCAGAATTGTGTCATTTTCAGTTTCTGTTCACAATTGTTTTCAAAACAATTCATCTAATCGGTTCTCCCACAACTGGGGTGGGATAAATCAATGGTGGATGATTTCAGAACCAGGACCCAACCGAGTTCTGTTCTCTGGAAAAGAATGCCAAAACCCCCCAATCTAGATCTTCGATGTGAGTTGCCAGAATCAGTCAGAAGTTAAGTAACACACATTAATACTCTGCAGACTATCAGACTACTCACACCAGAGAAAATAAGAGAGCAGTGGAGATCAGAAGCCGTGGCTTTCTCTCTCTGTTTTCTGGTTAGTGCAGGCTCTGGCTCAGATACTGCAGGAACATGTTGGCCAGCTGAGGCAAATTCTCATTGTTAGGATGCATTTTGGTGTAGGAAATAAACTGACGTCGAAGGCGACTCAGTTCTGCCATGGTCAAGGGTCTAGTAAACTGTAAGTGCTCAGTGGTGCCAGGAAGCTTAAGTAAGTCTCCAGGGACCGCGCTTTTTTGTGCTTCCATCAGACCTGTCAACACCTGGCTGGTGACTTGATCCAAATGGTGCAGAAAGCTGCTGGAGGCAAGGGGCTGAGACTGTGTGGACTGGTGGGGTGGGGGAGCCTGGTTTTCAAACAAGGCTGCCCGAATCTCTGTCACGGGTAATGGCTCCTCTAAGCCCACCAAGGTGAACAGAGGCCGGTCCCAGCGGTTTCGAGAGTCCGGAGCCTCGAAACGCAGCATTAGAGCCTCCAGAAGTTCCGGAGGATAAAAGGCATTGGGCACATGTTTTGACGATTTCTCCAATTCCGGAGTCACGAGAGTTACCGGATCCGGTGATGTGGTTTCCTCCGGTTCCAGTTCTACAGGTACGTTGATCTGGGCACTCCCATTTACTTCAGAGTCCGCAGTTCGTGATTCTCCGAGGACACCGGTAACCTGGCCTCTCCCGCCCTTCTCAGCGCGCCGGGTCCAACTTACACTGAGGTTCCCGCTCCGGTTCTTCTCCAGGTCAGTCAACCGAGGCCCACAGCTCAGACCGCCTGGCTGTAAGCAATAGACCAGACACAGAGGAGTGCGCGCTGCCCGTGCCAGACAGTAGAGCTCGTAGCGGAAGCCCTTGATATAGTTAAGTGAGTCGAGGATGACCACATTGTGGCGATTCAGGTGCCGCTCCACGGCGGCTCGCAGGGCCCCGCGCAACGCCTTCTCACGGGCCGAATCGCTGTACACAGTTGCGTCCTCCGCACCCAGAACCGCCGCGTCGTCCACTACGTACACCGTGTGGCCCTCGGCCGCCAGCGCCCCGCGAAGCAACTCCGCACGCCTGCTCTTGCCGCAGTAAGGCAGCCCACAAAACACTACCAGCGGCATTTTCCCTCGGTGCGGCCATGTGCAAACGTGCCGCGTCAACGTCCGGGTTGTCGGCGTCTCCTACGCAACCCGGAAGCGAAAACTACGTCTCCGGTCTCCTTTGACGGGGGGGAGGGGGGAGACGCTCCTGTTGCTATGGTAACAGCTCCACGCCGGCTAGACCCAGCTCCGGCGCTCCAAAAAAGGAGCCGGAGACTACAAAGTGGGTCCTTAATGAACATTATATATTGTAAAAACAACCAGTACTGTATATTTAGCACACAGAAGTCAATTCACAAATACTAGTTCCTCTTCATTCACTGTTTACTTAATAACCATTTCAATCATTCAGTATCTCCAAGTATGGGGAATTCAGAGAGGAAGGTAAGGTAGTTCCCCCCTCGCCCCCCAAATGAAAGAGTCTGAAGGGGAAAAGTCAGGCACCTACAAGGAGAACAATTTAACTGCTATCATTGGTAGTTGTAAGTCAGGTTATAAAAATACAGAAGAGAAATAGACTACCCAGAAAAATGGTTGATGACTTTCTCTTTCACTTAGACCTTTAAAAATTATTTAAAAATTTCCTTCTAGTGAATTTTGCCTGATAAGATGCAGGAAGCCCAGCTAAATTTGAATTTCAGATAAACATCAACAAAAAACATCTGTAAGTATGTCCAAAATATAGCATGGGATACATCAAAAACTACTTATTTTTTACCTGATATTCAAAATTAACTGAGCATTTTTTGTTATTATTGTTTTTTGCTTTGCTGAATCTAGCAACCTTACTACTCTACTGCAGGTGTGAGACTCAGCCATAAAAACTCAGCCATAAAAAGATTCTCTTCTAATAAAAGCAAGCACTTAGTTTGGTAGGGGTAGAAATGTATTTCTGTGAAAGTGTGTGCATATTAGGTCTATTCCCTCAGGTACAATATAGTAGAGAACATTCAAGTCTTGGTCTGTCACTTACTAGCTGTATAAGCTACCAATTTTTTAAAACTTTTGTATCTACTTGCTCTTCTGTAAATAAGTTCTTAATTCATAGCCTGAACCAGCTCATAGGTTATGAGGAGTAAATAGTGCATAGAAACCACTTAGAGCCCTGTTTACTTCATTTCCCTGTGCTCTGTTTTTTTCTTCCTTTGTATAAGTTGACTGTGCATACAGATTAAACCTACTTAGAATTTGAGGTAATTCAACTTGAGACCATTAGACAATATGGCTTACTAGCTGAGTACAGGTTCTGAATACAGTGCCAAATCTTGGCTCAACCATTTGCTAGCTATGCAATCTTTGCCAACAGCTCTATACCTTAGTTTCCTTATCACTAAAATGAAATGGATATAAGAGTATCCACTATAAGAGTTGCTGTGATAAATGAGTTAATTCACTTAATTCAATGTCTGGTACATTGTAAGACCTTAATGTTAGCTATTATGACTGCTGTTGTTAGGCAACTATTACTTAGTTCTTGCCCTATCTTGGCATAAACCTTCACCTAAAATTAGTGCTAAGTTGATGGCTGAAAAGTATTTTACCACCACAAATAACTCTAAACCATATCTTGTACCTGGCAGCTGCTTCTTTCTTCCCATCTTCTAGTGTTCTCCAATGAATATGATCTCCAAAACCTGGAAGAAAAGAGCCTTATAAAATATTCACACATGTACAAAGGGTAAAGACCTAAAAAAAAAAAAAAAAAAAAAGTGGGAGGGTCACAATAACTGCACTTTCTTAAGTGCATGGTGGTCAAGTCTTCCTAGGTATATGGAACCATGGGTATCCCCATATCACAAGTCTGTTTTCATGCCAAAAAAAAGAGATAGTGCCTAAATCATAGTTTTTAAGGAGAGTAAATTAAATCATGTGTTTGTAATCTAACAGTATGCAAATAATACTGTGACAATTAACCACAAATGTGCAGAGTAAACAAAAAGCATTACTGTTTGGAGAAAATACAATATAGCTCTAGAGTCAGAGAGATAAGAGTATGGGATGACACCTCCCACTTCCTATTAAATGTGGGAAATTTTGTGAATGAAGTGAGCTCTGCATTTCCTCATTTCCTCACTTTTAAAATTAAGAAAAAATACCTATGTCCAGCTCTTGGTGTAAGGAGTAGATGTGATAATGCATTTAAATCTATTCTTGTTTTTATTCCCTACAATTCAGCCAGAGTGATCTCTTAAAATCATTATTGCTGCTGGGCACAAACCTTTCAGAGACTTCCCAATGCCTTAAAAATAAAAATCAAACTTACAAAATCCCAGAATATGGTACCTGTACACTTTTAATAAAATCCTGCACTCAAAATTACTTTCATTTGCTTAACTATGGCAGCATTCTCTCCCCTTCATAGTCACTACTTCCTCTGCCTTTTCTTCTCATCCTTACATCCAATTAATTCTTCAGGGCATTTCTCCTGGTAAATCTCTGAATTCCAAAGAACCCAATTCTTGCCCCATTGCTGCACTTCACAAGTTGAACTGTAAATGTTTACATGTCTGTCTTCCTTAGGAACTTAGGGTATTACTTAGGTAAGTCCCTAAAAACTGGGACCATATTCATTTATTCCCTCCTGTTTCCCTAGCACTTAGTACTTCCACTCCACAGTAATAGCTCCATAAAATATTTATTTATTTATCTATTTATTTTTTGAGACTAGGTCTCACTATGTTGCCCAGGGTAGTCCTGAACCCATGGACTCAAGTGATCCCTAGCCTCAGCCTCCCAGGTAGCTGGGATTACAGGCATGTGCCAACATGCCTGGCTATTTTTTAAAAACTAGGTCTTACTAAGTTGCCCGGGGTAGTCTCGAACGTGTGGACTCAAGTGATCCCTGGCCTCAGTCTCCAAGTGCTGGAATTACAGGCACTGCCACCATGTCCACCATAAAATATTTATTGACTAATGTGGTATCTAAGACATACCACAGAAATAAATTAATTTTCTATCTGGAAAATGCTAGGGATCATAATAATGCTAGCTGTTATTTACTGACCATCTTCTATGTGCCCCACACACCACATTATTACCTCATTTAAATTTGCCTTAACAAAAACCCTCTTTTACTTAAACTCTCTATTATTCCCACTTTCTCATCATCAAAATAACCATGGGATCACCAAAATGGGATTACATTAGGCTCAAAATAGACAAATGTGTAAACGCACCAAAGTAGAACTTTGAGAAATTTAAAAATACTGCTATTGAAACATAAAATCAATGGCTATCCAGTAATAAAAAGAAATGAAGTATTAAGCCACAGAACTTAATTGCATATAGCTAAGCAAAAGGAGTCAATTTGGAAAAGCCAAATGATTCCATTATATGATACACTGGAACAGATAATAAAAAGATCAGTGGTTGCTAGGGATTCATGGAGAAGGAAGAAATGAATAGGTGGAATGCAGACTTTTTTTTTTATTACAATGAAACCATTCTGTATAATTTTCTAATCGTGGATAAATGTTTTATGCACTAAGAAATTGTAGCTCTTTCGCATCCTCCAAATTCATCCATTGAAGTTCTAACTCCCAGTACCTCTGAAAATGATTATATTAGGAGAGAGGGTCTTTCAAGAGGAATTAAGTTAAACTGAGGTCATTTCTGTGGGCTCTAATTCAACATGACTGTTGTCCTTGGACAAAAAAAAAATTAGGATACAGACACATAGAGGAGGACTATGTGACGATACAGAAAGAAGACAGTCACCTGCAAACAAACAAACAAAAAAAACAACAATCATGCCAATGACTTGATCTTAAACTTCTAGTCCCCAGAACTGTAAGATAATAAATTTCTGTTGCTTAACTCAATCTGTGGTATTTGTTACAGTAGCTATAGCAAACTAAATATATGCCCTTATATTTGTCAAAACCCACAGAATGTATAAAGAATGAAGCCTAAAGTAAACTATGGACTTTAATAAGTAATAATAATAATAATAGAGGAAACTAAAGGCTGGGTAGGGGAGAGGGCTTGGGAACTCTGTATTCCCCCCCCTTTTTTTTTTGTTTTTAATTTCTAGTCAATAGACCTAAAACTGTTCAAAAAATAAAATCATTAAAAAAAAATCACTGTATAGGTTAAAACAGCAAATTAGAGACAGGTGAAAAGAGTTATCCAGAATTATCAAGAGATAATGAGATAGAAAATGTGGAATAGTCAAAAGATATAATGTAAATTAAGAAAGAGAAGGATTGTAAAATTGGAGTCTCAGAACAGAAAGATGAAGGAAAAGGACAATCCTGAAGAGATAATATACCTGAAATGGGTCATTGGGTGGGTAACTGAGGGTTGAGTGAGAGGGAAATACCTTTCAGAGTATTAATACCAAGTTAATATATTATCTACTTAAAATACACTTGAATTTTTAAAAAGATATAGCTAAGAAAATTCAATCTGCAGACAGAAGTTGCACAATGTATGTCAACTATATAAATTACAAAAACAAAATACAAAGAAATATCCATGCAGTTAAATTGTAGCAAAACTGCAGAACATAAGTATTGAGATGATGTTAAAAGTATTTCAAAGAGAAAAGATTCATTTCCTGTAATTAGACTCTTTAAAAAAAAATCCTTTTTTTTAAGGCTAGGTCTCCCTTTGTTGCTCAGAGCAACTTAGACTCAAGTTGCCCAAGGTACCACAGACTCAAGCGATCCCCAGCCTCAGACTCCCAGCTGAGATTACAGGTGCCCGGCTGCTTTTTCGAAACCAGGTCTTGCTATGTTGCCTGGGGTAGTCTTGAGCCTGCGAACTCAAGGGATCCCAAGCCTCTTGCCTCCCAGCGCTTGGACAACAGGCGCACGCTGCCACGCCTAGCAAAAAAGTTAACACCTTTAAGTAAATTGATTTTTCTACAATCAGGTAGTCTGCACTCATTATTTCAATAAATAAAAATAAAATTACTGAACAGTATTGTACAGTGGTTGAGAACAAGAAATCTGGATTTAGACTCTAGGTTTGAATCTATTAAGGAAAAGGACAATATTGACGAGAAAATATCTCTGAATTGGGGCATTGCCTCTTACTTGCTGTGTGACTTTGGGCAAATTACCTCAGTTTTGTCAGCTATAAATCAGAATAACAACATCTACCTCAAAAGGTTGCTGGAGAGTAACTAAAGGAATACATGGTTTGGTTAACTAAAAATAAATTAATACATTAAAGAGTTTAGAATAGTGTCTGGGGCTAGAGAATTGCTACAAGCATTTGCTAGTAATACCAGGGACTATTCTAAGTACTTTACAAATATTGATCCTCATAACAACCTTATGAGTTAGGTGTTTTTATTAATTCCATTTTACAAATGAGAATATTAAGGCACCAAGTTTCAGTAATTTTCCCAAATCCATGTAGTTACTGATATCAGAATATCTGATCCTAAGCAGTCAGGGTTGAGATTCTGTATTTTTAAGAATGACATAACTAGCCGGGTATGGTGACACATGCCTGTAGACGGCAGTCTAGGAAGCCACGGCTGGGGCCAGGGATTGTGGTTCGAGTCCCGCCTGGGGCACTTAGCAAGACCTAGTCCCTCCCAAAAAAGCTGGGCGTGGTGGCGTGCACCTGTAATCCCAGCGACCTGGGAAGCTGAGGCTGGGGATTGCTTGAGTCTGTGGTACCCCGGGCAACGTGAGCCTGCGGTTCCACAGGCAAAAACAGCGAGACCTAGCCTCATAAAAAAAAAAAAAAAAAAAAAAAAAAAAAAAAAAAAAAAAAAAAAAAAAAAAAAAAAAAAAAAAAAAAAAAAAAAAAAAAGACATAACTGCTGTCTTTCAAAAGTAGCAGGAGTTAAGGACAAAGAGGCAAGGGGAAGAGCAAATATGAACTAATCCTCTCAGAGAGAAGGAGAATCAAAGAATCAAAGAAATTAAAAGGATAAATCAAGGCATGTATCATGAAGAAAGTTAAGTCAGAGGAAAACCTAGACACACAATAGTGAGCAAATAAATTGGTTAGCATATAGTTAAATATAAACAGTGTATCTAAAAAATTTTAGTGCCAAATCTGTAAGGCATTAAAAGACAGATAATGTGTGACTGAAGTTAATATGTTCTAAGGTCTTGCAGCCAGGCATGGTGGCTTGTGCCTGTAAGCTTCAGCCTATGAAGCGGCCGGGGCTAGGGATTGCGGTTCGAGTCCCGCCTGGGGCCCGTAGCGAGACCTAGTTTCAAAAAAATAGTTGGGCATGGTGGCGCGCGCCTGTAATCCCAACTACCTAGGAAGCTGAGACTGGGGATTGCTTGAGTCCGTGCAATCCCCAGGCAATGAGAGCCGGGCAAAAATAGCGAGACCTAGTCTCAAAAAAAAAAAAAAAAGTTCTAAGGTCTTTTAACCATTGGGTGGTTCAGATATTTTTAGATTTTATTAAGTACTAAAAAAAAAAAAAAAAAAAAACTTCAAAAGTAACCACTAAAAGGATGAGTGCTAGTTTCCAAACTAATAAAGGTGATAAAATAAGCAGAAGTAAATACTCAAACCCCAAAGAAAGGGCCAAAAAGGAGTAAAAAGCATGGGACAAAAACAGTAGCAATTGAAACCAGATGAGAGAAACCTAACCAGTTCTGTAAATTGGATTAAAACTTGCAATTTAAATTATTAAAACTCCCAGATCAAACAAACAAAATACTACCACCTCCCCTATGTTATTTACAAGAGTACCTAAAACAGAAGGACTTATGAAAGTTCAAGTATAATGATTAAAATATTACTATCTAGCAACTCTCAACAAAAAGAGAAGGAAGCTAGATCAATATTGGGTGTTACAATTTCTCCATATACCCAGGCTACTCAGAAGCTAGGTGACAAAACTTAGTCACTGTAGGTTATTACTAAGAAACCCCAGAGCAGCAAGTTTCCATAGAATTTCCTGTAATTGTAGAAATGTTCCATACCTACACTGTTTAATAAAATAGCCACTGGCCACATGTTGCCATTGAGTAGTGGCTGAAAAGTGGTTAATGCAAATGAGGAGCTCGATTTTAGCTTTCTTTGAATTTTAATTAACTTAAACCTTAAGAGTGATATGAAACGACTGTGTTGGATAGCAAAACCTTAGAGATCAATTAATTCAACTCTCTGAAGGCCTCTCTCAAGGACTAGAAAATGTAAGAGGTTATCCAAGAACACAAAGAAAGCCACAGCCAGAATTTAGGTCTCCTGATTCCTAGGATACTTTTCCAGTACCCCAACACTTTCCCTAGCTGTTCTACTACATTATATCTAGTAAGTCTATCAGTATAATATTAAACAATTTATGACATTTCTCTGAAAACTCATATTTAAAAGTACATAATAGAAATAATCACCACCATATCATAAAAAATAACCAAAATGTTAATGACTGACATGGTACTTATTTTGTGATAGCACTTTTCATGCTTTTACAAAGATTAACTTTTTAAACCCTTACAATAAACTTATGAGGTAGAAATGCTAATTAACCCCACTACACAGATATGTAAAGTTAAATAGTTTGTCCAAGGTTATATTGCCAAGAGGGTATTAGAACCCAAGAGGGTATATTGCCAAGACCTGGGATTAGAACCTAAAGTGATCTAGAATCTGTAGCTTTACCACTCTACATTTTACTGTCTCTCTAGTAATGATTAAATGAACACATGAATGAAGGACTGTAGCTCACCAAAGCAGAATGAAAACACTTCAGATCTGCAAAGCCTGGGTCTCATGTTTCCTTTCAAAAGAAACTTTAAAAAGGTATGGTGTTTAAGGCCGGGCAGGATGGCGCGTGCCTGTAATCTCAGCTAACTGGGAGGCTGAGGCTGGGGATTGCCTGAGTCTGAGGGATCCCAGATCCGATCCGGGATCTGGACTACTCAGATCTGATCCTGGATCTGATCCCAGGCAACATAGCGAGACCGAGTCTCAAAAAAAAAAAAAGCATAGTGTTTAACTTATCAAAGTCACCTACTGTTGGCACTACCTACACTCACACCCATGTCAACGTGGAACATTCCACAACATGGAATTGAAATAGTCCAGTTTCCTAAAGCGTTGCCTGCTTGGTCACTTAATTTGTACCAGATATCTGCAAAGTGAGCTGTAGGCTCCCCATGTCAGCAGCTCCTTCCTTAAAAAAATATTATCAAAAGAAAGCAAAATGACCATGTCTAAACATAGAATTTACATCAGAGTTCCCAAACCCTTCATCCTGAAATTGTTTTTATAAGTGTAAGCTAAGGATATCAGAAAAATATTATCGCCACTTATATGACAAAATAAAAGGTCAAGGGTTAGAGTGGTGGCTCATGCTTGTAAGCGGCAGCCTAGGAAGCTGCAGCTGTGGCCAGGGATCGCGGTTCAAGTCTGGCCGGGGGCACGTAGAGACCTAGTTCCAAAAAAAAATATAGCTGGGTGTGGTAGCGCATGCCTGTAATCCCAGCTACCTGGGAAGCTGAGACTGGGGATTGCTTGACTCCGTGATACCCTGTGGTTCCACAGGCAAAAATAGCAAGACCTAGTCTCAAAAAAAAAAAAAAAAAAGTAACAGTGGTTAAATAAAGTCTGTAATTAAAACAGATCTGTGTTGGAATCCTAGTTCTGCCACTTACAATGCAAAATATGGCTAGCAAAAATACTCCACAGAGTTGTCAGGAATGTGAATACAGCTGGAAGGTAAACACATCTTATGTGTCAGTGCTCAATTCTTAGAGTCTTGACAACATATCTGTTTCACCGGGTCTATAATGAACTGTCCCCACTGACAGCTTTTTCATTTCTCCTTTAAAGTCTTTCAAGAAATCTATGCACTCAAAGTCAGGAGTGGCATACTAGTTAAAACTGGCTCTAAGATTTGTATCCTACCCAATCCACCCACTAGCTATGTTAGTACTATGTCCCATTTTAGGTTCTCCATCTGTGAAATGGGAATGATGATAAAAAATATTACTATCCTCATTATCATGAGGAATAAGCCAGTCAATATATGCCAAATAAACAGAACAGTGTCTGAAATATAGTAAATGTACAGTAAATGCTACTCATAATAGTTCTCCCTATAGTAGACATATTCCAAATTTTCAGCCAAGAGAGAGCAGAATTACCTTAGAACTCTAGAATGTTAAGACTCCAAGGATTCTTAAGGTTCATTTCTAGTTCAGCTACCTCATTTAATAAATCATCTTCAGGGAATATACAGAGTACAGAATATAGAGCTGACTATATGGCTTGACCAGGATTTAAACCCAGGCCTCCTGATTCCTATGCAATGTTCACACTACAGCACCTTACTCCTTCTTCTTAATGAAAACTATAGGATGATTTGGTCTCTGCTCTGCAAACGACCAGGCCATCATCTGGCAAGAGCCAGACCTACTTAACCATCTAGACAGAAATTTTACTTATCAAAATTCTCAGGAACCACTGCTTCAAGTAGCACTTTGGGGTGGGCTGGGTTATAATTCGTGCTGCAAGAATCCATAACCAAGATATACACAAATTAAAAACAGTACTTATTTCTTTCTAAATTAATTAAAAATGCTTCCTTGGGAGGATATCACAATAAACATAAAACACTTCCTAAATTTGTAACATTAAAGGCTTTTAATTCTATCCTTATAACAGTCCATGTCCCTCCCTGCCTCAAATTGCCCTCCTACATACTTTTATAGTTACCAGTTAATTCCTTGTTCACAATATATATCACCCTATCATGTAACTGCCTACTTGACAGTCCATAAACTGTAAGCTGAAAAAAAAGCTAGGAGTCACAACAATCATGTGTACCATTCATTTCTTTCAACAAATATTCCTAGAATAAATATTGTCCTAGCTTATTGTGGCAGACTGTACTTGCCAAAGATGGCTGCAACAATATCTCCCATTCCATGTTCTCTTATTACAACCTCAACATTCTTCTTGTGTGGGATGGAGAGTTAATGTCCCCTTCTCTTAAACACACCCAGAGAGAATACAATGGAAGCGATTGGAAGTAGCTTGTGAAGGTAGATGACAAAAATGCTACACATGCTGGGTGTGGTAGCGAGCGAGCACCTATTGTCCAAGTGCTGGAAGGCAAGAGGCTAGGGATTGCTTGAGTTTGCAGGTTCAAGATTACCCCGGGGAAAATAGCAAGACCTGGTCTCAAAAAAGCAGTTAGGTGCCATGGTGGGTACCTGTAACCCCAGCTACCTGGGAGGCTGAGGCTGGGGATCGCTTGAGTCTTCGGTACCCAGGGCAACATAGCGAGACCTAGTCTAAAAAAAAAAAAATGCTATACATTTCCACCTCTTTCTCTTGGGGGCCTCATTCTTGTAATGCAGATGAGTCAAACTACAAGGAAGTCCACATGAGAACATGAAAGAATACTACACAACAAAGAAGAAACCAGTTCAGCTAGGGCCCCAGACATCACAGAACCAAGAGACATACCTTTCTTCCATGTATTCCTGACCCACTGTATCCTGGACATAATAAAGTGATTTATTTTGATTATTAAATTTGATGACTGAGTAATCACTGAATAATCAGTTTAATGTCCAAATGGGAATGCTACTGAACATGTGACTCCAACCTACATTTAACAGTAGTTGGAACACAAATATTTACTGAGTGTTTGTAGTATTATGCCCATTTTGAGATACAGAATGGAGCTTTGAGAAATAAGCAACTTGTCTGATTCCACACAGCTAAGTGGTAGAATAAATTAAGAACTCAGAACTACGCCCACATTCCCAATTCTATACTCTTCTATCTCCCTCAGTACTTGCATTTTTAAACTAAATATAGGGCAATTTGTTTTAAAATTGGATTGTCAATGTTTAAAACATTCTGACCCAGCAGAATTCATCATGCAGTCTGATCACTAAAGGAAATCCATTTATATCACCTTCTCAGAGAAGCCCTCAATGATCTTTCTGAGTCCAGTAATGCTAACTCACTCATCCTCCCCAGCCTTTCATACCATCAATTTCATTTTATCCCAGTACTATTCCTAACTGAAATTGTCTTCTTTGTTCAATTTTTTGTCTATTCTCTCTGATTTGAATATAAGCTCCTTGTGAGCAAAAACCTTGTCAATCCAGTTCACTGCAAGTGCCTAGCTCAGTGCCTCAACGTCCACTAATCTCATCCACCAGTAAAAGTTCCAATATGGAAAATAAGATGAAGTAATTAAAAACAGGAGAACCCAACAGTCATCTACATAAACTGAGTACCAAACAATGCAAGGGAAGGGAAATCCATGCTATCACTCACCCACTTAAAAAAGCATAAATCCTGAATTCAAATGGAGATGCAGATAATGGGATAGAGTTGGGGACCACACCAGTCTATCCTCCATTGATAACCACTGTGCCCACAACTCAAAAAATTTTAGTTTCTTCAGGCACACCAAAACACACCAAGGACAACTGTCAGTGACCTTCTAACATTAAACTTTCTACCCTTTGCCTTGTTCTTCTTTATGCACTAGTCACACCACTCTAAATGTTTAAGGTGCTGTTCCCCCAAGGAAGGAGGTGGCAGTAATCTAGTCCTTCAAGGAACAGCTTAAGTCCTCTTCAGACACAGAGTAAACACTTCTACATAGCTAAATCCTCAAAGGTCCTATTTCTCCCAGGAGTGAAGGTGAAAGTTCCTGAGGACCTTTCACAATGCTGGGATCCTAAACATGCTTTTCCTGAATTAAGGGTCACTCCTTTCCTCAATCAAAAAACTTGTGGTGGTCTCAAGCACAACTTCCCCATCTCAACATTCCCCAGACGAGTTACTCCCTAAGCCCAAGACATCTTGCTCAAACTCTAACAGCAGCAGGGGGACAGAAAAGATGAGATCTGGCTTGACCCACGAAGACAGAACAGGGAGGAACAGTGTTATGGCAAGAAGGTTACAGTGGGCTGGGATCCAGGACGAGTAAAGATTAAGATAAGAATGCGATCTGACCCTTTCCAAGCCCATTATGTCCATGAGAGAAGGTGATGAAGAGCAGGAAACTGAAGCCCAGCAAACAGGTGGCCCCGAGACGAGGCCGCAGCTCCATGGTAGTAGGTGCGCGGGGCCACTGGGCTGAGCAGACGCAAGGCCGGAGTTCTAGCAGAAGGTTCGTGCGTTCCCCAATTGTGGTTCAGTCCTACCCCTCGCGTTTCCAGATTTTTCCCCCCCTAACCCTGAAGGAAGTGATGTTAGACGGATGTGGGTGGTGCCTCCGGGGTCCGGTTTAGGATGGAGTAAGTTTAAAGGTGCAGGTCACGTAGAAGGGTGCGGGAGCTGCTCGCGAGCTCGAGTTGCTTGCCCCCTCGATTCTGGATGTTCAGTTCGAAGACTGAGAAAGAAAAAGTGGGCCAAGATAGTAGGGGTTGGGGAGGAGGCTCCGGAGGACCGTTGCCAGTTGCGACTGCCTTCAGCCTAGCCCCTCCCCCATAAGAACCGCTGCTCTTAATAGTCTAAACGCAAATTATTGATCTGTGAAGTCAGCCGCTCGCCAGAGTGGGCGAGTTGCCCGCTGGCCTCTGACCCCCTTACCCTCTCCGCAAATAAAATAGTCAAGACAACTAGATTTCATTCTTAGGTCCCTGCTCTGGTCTCCGAGGAGAGCTAGCCAGTTCTGCAGAGCATGGTTTTGTGCCTTCAAGAATACTCCTTGCTGCTTGAGAAGCGTTGGACCTTTTTGCAACCACAATTCTTTCATTTGGGCTTGAAGCAACCGACTGATGCAAGTTCCGAGAAAAACAAACGTGGGATCTGGTATTGCAAAATTCACTTAGCTATTCAGGGAACAAGGACTTAAGTTACTGCAAGCATTTAAAATGTAAAGCTTCTCGTTAAATATTTTTTGGGGATGTGTGTGTGTGTCTTGTTTTTAAACTTTGTAGGTCGAATATGTCTCCTTAACTTTTTACTCCGATACGTAACAGGTCGACATTTTTCGTCTCTTCTGCTTCGTGCTACTTGAGTCTGACAGCGCGTACTTAATACCTAGTGAAAGATAGGGGATAAAAAGCCCTTTTATTGGGCTCCCTACAAATTGTAGGCACGGACACAATGGAACGCTCGGCAAACTGCAAGCTCCAGAAGGCCGTGCGGCCACCTGCACCTGCCGTCGTTCTACTGGGAGGCGCAGAGCGGCTTGGGCTTTGTAGTTCGTGCATGCACTCCTTGGATAGGCTGCGCTGTTGAGTGAGAGGCGGGGCCGGAGGCGTCACGTGGTCTCCGCTCCCGCCGCCGCCGCCGCCTTCGTCTTTCTCTGTCTCGACTGAGGCAGCCATCTTGCTCTTGCCGCGTGCTGGTGTTGGAGGACCCTCCCTGCTTCAGGTGAGACCCCCGGCGGTCCCGCCACTCCACGGCCATAGGCCGCTGCGCACGGTCTCCCCCCGCCCTCTTCTTCCGACACCCGCCAACCGCTCGGGTTGCCACTTCCGCCGTGGCGCGCCGAGTGGGGGCGGAGGCGGCTGGCTTGGCCTGTCGGTTACCGGCGGCGCAGCTGGGGGTCGGCACCTGAGGGAAGGTCCCCAGCACCACCGCCCCTTCTGGGGACAAGCGGTCCCGCGCTGTTACCACCACCTCCAATCCCAGTAGGCGGGCGATGGCCCGTTTCTGTCCTGTTACTCTTCGTTACTCACAACTACAATGCTTTGAGCGTTGTACAGCCTCTCTGTTGTCACTTCCTTCCCATTCTACAGATAGGGAAACTGAGGGTAACAGCCCCTCCTCCCCAACCCGGCGCTCAGGACGAATTCCGTTGCAGCGCTCCTCACCTCGTAATGGCAGTATTTGTCTACAAGTTTGCCTCCTCCGAGACATTGTCTTGCCCATCTTTCTAACCCTGCCACACTGAGCATAGTAGGCTGTCAGGAAATTACTGATTGATCGACAGGCTCCGTGTTACACGGCTAGTGAATGGCGGTTTCAACTTCCGTTCCCACGCTCTTTCTGGGTAGCCGTCCCCCTCTGGAGTGGTAACAATAGTTACCAGTTTTTGAGTATCTACCAGGAGTCTTACCCGGTGCTTGGTAGTCAAACCTTTAACTCTTAAAAAACAAAAACACTGTAAAGTGTGTGCAGGTATACCTTTTCTAATACAGAAGAAATACAAGTTAAGAGAAATAAAATACTTTTCAGAAGTCCTAAGTGGTAGGACGTTGATCCTGCTGATTCCAAAGCCTGTGCCTCTCTTTGAGAAATCCTACATAATAAAAGGTCGAGACTAAAGGTTGATATTATTTTTATCTTTGTATAAGCATAATGCATGTCAAAGTGCTTATATTGCTTTGAACTTAGCACTCAATAATCATTTCCATTCTTGAGTTCTTGTGGAAAAGGCTAAAATATCCTACCAATCCCCTAGGAAGAACTCACTAGTCTTAGGAAGTGACTTCTTCCTTTTAGACTCTTTTACAAGTTAGAGGAAAGTGAACTGTTCACTTGTTTATACCCGACTGTTGCTTGCAGATATTTGACATAGCCCCACATACAAGACAGGAAGAAACTAATTCGCAAAATGAAGTAAAAGTTAACTGAGGAGTAGAGAATTAAACCAGGTGATCTTTATTTGAGGTCTAGTCCATGTTTGGAACTTGACATTTCTTCTCTCACAGCGTCCTGTCCTTTTTCCTACATGAATTCCACACACCCCAACCTGCTAGTAGACAAAGGACTGTCCAATCTCCTTAAAATGCTTTTTCTCTGAGATACTCCTTGGGATCAAGTTTTTCTCATTAACTGCAGTAGAATCTATTCTCTGGCACACACATTAATATAAGGAGTTAATTTTGGTTTTCCTTTTGTTTCAAACAAGTTAGGACTCTGTTGACCTCTGTCTTCTCTTGGGGATTATTATTTCACAAATGCAGAAGAGTCCTAGAAGATTTATCCTCTATTTCTAATACTTTCATAAAAATATTTTAGACCGCTTGTCTGCAGAAGAGACCTTTTTTTGCAAGAAATTTCTTAGGTTCTTTGTTAGTTCACTACATTTTCATGGCCACATTCCTTAGAGAAAAATGAATTTAAGGAGCATAAAGGTTGGGATTTAACTATGGCAAAGTTGAGGTTGGCACACACCTAAATCTTCTGGTTTGTACTCTAATCACATTTCCTCTAATAAGAAAGCATTTTTAGCTGCTTGAACATTGTAATGCAGTGCTGAGCAAAGATTGAGGAATTATGTATTTTAAATGTTATTCGGGAACTGGACTTTCCTTGGCCTTAAAGGAGAGATATGCATGTCAGAAGCCAAAATGGTAGTTATATAATCTTTGATTCTTTCATCTCTGAAATGAAGAAAACAATGTCTGTTTCATCTGAATGATGATTATAAAAGAGGATTGAGAAGAATAGGTTTGATAATAGTTTTGTCCTTTATTCCCAATCTTTCATCTCAGTAATGATCTGCTCATTCACAGAACAAGTAAAACAAGACTTAACATTGGCCTTTATTTGTTTATATATTGTGTGATGTTATGAATTACAAATTTTTTATTTAGTAAGTGTATCACTGACTAGGATTCATGACTTTTTAATGTTTATAGAATTTTTAAAATCAAGATTAACTTAAAAAATTTTATTTCTAAGAATCTCAGCCTCTCTTACCCCCATTTAGTATTAATGTAGTAGAGAGGTTTTTGTCAATTGTGCAGGGAGGTATTTTACCCTTGAAAGAAAATCTTGGCAAGTATGACAAACTGTACTAGTATGAGATACTGAATGGAATCTGTGGAAAGTATATTAGAAGTGCTGAATGTTTGAAAATCTGGTTCTCTTCCTATTATTAACGTACTATCTGACCTTGTGTACAGGACATGATTACCTCTTATCTTGACTATTAGACAGCCTGTTATTAAATATCTTATTTGTCCAGCTTTTTGTTTTGTTTAATATTTATGATTTTACAAGAAATACAAAATGTGATTTAGGAGGAAAAGGTCCACTTAAAGGTGGTGCTATAATAACATTTGGTAATAGCACTTTGGTGGAAAAACTGATTTACCTACAGATTTTTATTTATTTATTTATTTTTTTATTTTTTTTTTTTTTTTTTTTTTTTTTTTTTTTTGAGGCTAGGTCTTACTATTTTTGCCTGTGGAACTGCAGCCTCACGTTGCCCAGGCTACCACAGACTCAAGCAATCCCCAGCCTCAATTTCCCTACTACGCCCAGCTATTTTTTGGGACTAGGTCTCGCTATATTGCCTTGAGTGGGACTCGAACCATGATCCCTAGCCCCAGCTGCTTCATAGACTGAAGCTTACAGGCACGCACCACTGTGCCTGACTCACTACAGATATTTTATAATTGGTTAAGTTTTACTAAATGCCACGGTAATGAATCATGCTTTTAGGAGGAAATCTTCAAATAGGTAACTTTGAATTCCATTCTATTTTCTGATTGCTTATTTCATTCTCATGGTATTATTTAATTTTGGTTCTTTTACTACCTGGTTTCTGAAGCTAAACAAGTTATTAATATATATTAAAACTATAGACTATAAGACTATATAGACTATAGTAAATATGATCTTGGTAGTGACACATACTGCAAGCCCAGTGAATCAGAAGATACTGCTGCATAAACATTTTATTTTGGTAAAACAGTGACTTTAACAAATTTATTTTCCCCCCTAGATTTACCAACAGCATGAATCAAGAAAAGTTAGCCAAACTTCAGGCTCAGGTCCGGATAGGGGGCAAGGTGAGTATGGAATAAGAAAAATTTATAGACTATTACTAACTAATAGTATTATTTTGGATTTGTGTTGGTTGAAACTATAAAATATTTTTGATAATCAAAATCAAACTACATTCCAGTAAAAAATGATGTCTTGATCTAAAATATATAATTATAAGACCTCTCTCTGATAGTTCAATGGAAAGAGCCCTTCTTGTTTAAATCCTCTTAACATTATGTGACATGAACAAGTTATTCAGCTTCATTTACAAAATAGAACTATTTCTATATAAGATGTTTGTAAAGATTAGAATA
Organism: Uropsilus gracilis; assembly: GCA_004024945.1. NCBI lineage: Eukaryota > Metazoa > Chordata > Mammalia > Eulipotyphla > Talpidae > Uropsilus > Uropsilus gracilis. The sequence goes on from PVHY01004593.1 coordinate 24,923, forward strand.
ATACATATAAAACAACCTAACATGGTATTTGACAGAGTAGATGTTTGATAAATGATAGCTTTTTTTACTTTGGAGTCATCTACAGGACATTCCAAATGTTAAGGTAATTTTGGTTTTTTGGTTTTTTTGTTTTGTTTTGTTTTGTTTTTTTGAGACTAGGTTTCGCTTTTTTTTGCCTATGGAACCACAGGCTCATGTTGCCTGGGGTACCACAGACTCAAGCAATCCCCAGCCTCAGCTTCCCAGGTAGCTGGGATTACAGGCACGTGCCACCATGCCCAACTGTATTCTTTTTGGAACTAGGTCTTGCTACATGCCCCCAGCAGGACTCGAACTGCAATCCCTAGCCCTGGCTGTGGCTTCCTAGGCTGCAGTTTACAGGCATGCACCATCATGCCCAGTCTAATTTTGTTTTGATGTGATACACAGTTTGGTTCATAAATGGTTTGAATGGAGATGGTCAAGTGGATTTTTTACATTTTATTCATTACTAGACTTTCCTCCTATATTCCTGCCTATTCTTCCATGTTAGTGAACATGGACATGATCGTTCTTTCCCTGTGCACTTTGAAACCTAAATAAGAGTTAATTCTGAACACCAAAAATCTTAACCTTCAGTTCTGGCCCCAGGCTCAAGAAGTGTAATCTGCCCTTATACTATCTTTGCAAATGGAAAAGACAAAACACTACTTACTTACCTCAAACCTGGGGAGGGAATAGGTAGAAAACTATTTAACAGTCCCATTTGTTTTCACTAAAGTTCCTGGGGATAGGGACAGGGGAAGAGGAAGGAAAGAAGTGACTAATACTTTCTCCTCTTTCAAATGATACAGTTATATATGACTGCTGTCATTTTATACATGTATAGCCAAAGTAGTCACATTGTATCAAGTATAATGTAACCAAAAATTAGTACTATCCAAGAACCTTAGCTATCTGAAAGAACTTAACATAGCACATCACTATTACATATTTTAAAACAGGTAGTTAGCACAATTTAATTAGTTTATTGAGCATCTACTGTGTGCCAAGTGCTTAGTATAAACAGTTCCAGATTTCCTGCTCTTGACATAATATAACTTAGAAGAAAGGCATGCTCGTAATTATACTACAGGATAGTATATGAATTACAAGGTGCACTTGCCCAAGGAGAGACAAGGAAGTCATTCCTGAGCTAAGATTTGAAGAATAAACGATTTTTCACTTGGCAGAGAGGTTAGAAGATAAGTAGGTAGGTGTGAAAGGGGATTGCCATTCTCACACATGAAAAGGCAGTAGGACGCTGAGACATGGTGCTCAGTAGAATGGCTTGCTTTAATTGGCATACACATAGGGATTAGATATGGGCAAAGACAGGCAGGAAATAAACTGATAATGTAGAGTTAGATGTTAGTCTTAGACTAACATTCTTAAGAATTTGTTCTATAGACAAGAGACAATCAAAGGATTTTTAAGAAAGGGGTAATAGACATTTTAGAAAAGTAGCTGCTGACAAAGTAAAAAATGGAATGAAATTGAAGTTTTGAATAGCAAATTTAGGGGTTGGAACCTAAATAACTTAATGACTGGTGGGATGTGGGAGATGAGGGAGAGAAAGAGTCTGGTGTGATCCCCAGAATTCTAGCTTTCTACAGAGAATGGGTATATGGTGTCACCACCAGTTATTAAAACTTAGGAAATAGAGAAACACTTTGGTCATCTGATGAGTTCTTAAAACTGTTGGATTTGAGATACCGGAGGATCATCTGAAGTATTCAGCAAGCAGTTCAGTTATTCCTGAGTCAGGAATGCTTCAGTAATAAATGGCTGTATAAATAGTTACTCCTAATCTATCCTTCAGCAACTGGATTTCATCATAACCTCCTACTCACAAAGCTGTCTTCCCCTCTCACCAGAGTTAATGAGACTCCCCTCTATATAAGATTGATTCTCTTACTGCTAGAACTATCCAGAAATTCAAACATCCATTCTTTCCCCTTTACTGCTACCTGGTTTCAGAAAGATTTAACCGTCTAGACTTTGACTGCTTCTGTTAGTGTTTCAGCTCTGTTTTAGGTTATATTTTTGTAAATTGGGCCAGGAATTTTATCCATTCTTTTATTTTAATTAATTTTATTTATTTGTTCGTTTGTTTATTTTTGAGACTAGAGCTTGTTTTTGCCTGTGAAACCACAGACTCACGTTGCCCGTGGTACCACAGACTCAAGCAATCCCCAACCTCAGCTTCCCAGGTCACTGGGATTACAGGCATGCACCACCACACCCAGCTATTTTTTGGGACTAGGTCTCACAATGTTGTCCCGAGTGGGACTCAAACTGCGATCCCTAGCCCTAGCTGCTTCATAGGTTGAAGCTTACGGGCACGCACACTGTGCCTAGCTTATCCATTCTTTTAAATATTATTTTCAATGGGGAAAAATGTGTTTAGAGTTTCATAGTGTCCACTTAGAACTTAGTTAATAGTATAATTTAAACCTGTTTGCATAGGCTAACATTCTGAACATAGTTTTAGCTTCTAGATGTATTTTTCACCTCACAAGCCCACATCTAGTACATCAGCAGTTTCCATTGGACAGGATTGAACATCTCCACTGCCACAATCCTCATTTCATTAGCATTGCTGTAGTCTTTTACTGATTGACCTCATTATACTTTATTTTCCACAACAACCTTTTAAAAATAGTAAGTCAGATCAAGTCATTCTCATGTGTAAAACTTCCAATGACTTTTTTTTTTTTTTGAGACTGGGTCTCACTATTTTTGCCCATGGAACCGCAGGCTCTCGCCCGGGGTACCACAAACTCAATCATTCCCCAGCCTCAGCTTCCCAGGTAGCTGGGATGACAGATGTGCGCCATCACGCCCAGCTAGTTTTTGGAACTAGGTCTCACTACGGGCCCCAGGCAGGACTCGAACCGCCATCCCTAGCCCCGGCCGCTTCATAGGCTGAAGCTTACAGGCATGAGCCACCATGCCAGCTCCATTGACTTTCTACTGCAATTAGAATCCAACCTCTACTCTTGGCATTCTAGGCTACATAATCTAATCCTGATCTATTTTTTGGTTTTATTTTCCTCTTCCATTGTTCATTCAGCCATAGACAAGTGGCCAGCTTTTCCTCTCTAGAAACAATAGGTTCACTCTTGTTTCCTTCTATCACATAACTCCCCTAAATCTCTCCATGTATCTCAGCTCAGGCTGCTTTTTCAGAGGTACTTTCCCTGAATATGCTAATAGTACTTTGCCCTTACTGTTGTCATTGTGTTATGTCTCTTTTTAAACTTAATATCCTTAGTCTGTTTGAAACTGTTTGTTTATATATTTATTGGCCTATCCCTCCCACTATAGTGTATGTTTATTGAAGATCTTTTTTCTTGGTCTTTTTTCATTCCTAGAACACTCACATAGTAGGTTTTTGATTTGAATCAAAATTATAATTATAGCATATATTTTATATATTTAATATCATATCAAAATTATATTATCATTTCCAACATTTCAGAATATCATTAGCTTTCACTTTATTGTTGGGGTGGAAGGTACTGTAAAAAGGCAGTCCTTATAATGTTTTAAAGCACCCTAAATTATCTTGAAGTTAAAAGTTATTACTCTTGGGACAGGGAGGGCACAAAAGACTGAGATTGTTCATGGGTGATTAAGGTTCATGGGATAGACAATGATATATATATATGTATGTATATATATATATATATACACACACTCACACAGATATATATATAGGTACAGTCAATACAAATATAAAGGTAGAATTTTTTTAAATAAACTTGAAATGATTAAAAACTGGATGCTGGAACTGAGTTTCAAATATCTGGGTTAGACTGATAGTCAAAACTCACCAGTTTTACTAATTACTACTGATAAGTTAGCAATTTCTTATGTGGGGATAGATATTTGTGGTGTATAGGAAGACATTTGATTGCAGTTTCCAGATGGAAGGCATGCTAATACTTCTATTTGATTTTCTTTCAGGGTACAGCTCGTAGAAAGAAGAAGGTGGTACACAGAACAGCTACAGCTGATGACAAAAAACTTCAGAGTTCTCTCAAAAAACTGGCTGTGAATAATATAGCTGGTATTGAAGAGGTATGCTCATTTTGTAAATTACTAAGTTATGTATGCAGTTTATATATTCACCAAAAATTATCTACATGTACTTAAAAGAATGAATCTGATATAATCACGCAGGTGTTTAGAAAGGGCTATAACTATTAAATTTACTTTATTGTGTAAAATTGGATAATTGTCAAGAAAATGATGTTAAGAATTTCATCATTTTTTTCAGACTTAGTGTATTTGCATATGTGACAAAATTATGGGACTTCTTGAATTTGAATGTAAGAAGGCTTTTTCTAATAACAGAAATAAACCCCAAAATTTCTTCAAATAGGGAGTACTTTTTTCTCCCCAGGAGCACCTTCATACTTTACAAAGTACTATCTCAGATCAGAAGTCTGTCAACAAGTTCAGACTTTTAAAAAAAAAAAAAAAAAATTGATTAAATTTTTTTAGCTAGGCATGGTGGCGCATGCCTGTAAGCGGCAGCCTAGGAAGCCACAGCCGGGGCACGTGGTTTGAGGCAGTGTAGCAAGACCTAGTTCCAAAAAAAAATAGCTGGGCATGGTGGCGTGCGCCTGTAATCCCAGCTCCCTAGAAAGTTGAGGCTGGGGATTGCTTGAGTCTGTGGTACCCCGGGCAACGTAAGCCTGCGGTTCCACGGGCTAAAATAGTGAGACCTTGTCTCCAAAAAATTTTTTTTTTTTAAAAATCTTATTTTTGTGGTTGTACTATTCTCAAATACGTTTTTTGGGTTTCTTTGTTTGTCTCGAATTGTCTCGAATCCACGGACTCAAGTAATTCCCAGCCTCAACCTCCCAGGTAGCTGGGATTATAGGCATGCGCCATTACACCTGGCCTATTCTCAAATATGAATTAAAAAAATTGTTCTTATTTTTTTAAATGTTTAAAACATGATAATACCAACTTTTTATGCTCTACTGCCATCTAGATCCACTTTTACATGATGATTCCATTTCTGATAGTAACTTTTTAAATTTTTACTGCAAATCTTGGCTTAAAGTTTAAGCTAAAGTTAGATTTAATTATATATCATTGATATATGTGATAACACCTTACAAATTGTAACATTTTTAATGTGCATATGTTGTAAAACATCATAAATAATGTCGAAGGTGGGAGTTACACATAAAGAAAAGGCAGTAAAATGGTAAATGTTACCTTCCTTCCACTGTATGTATGTCAAAGAATATTAACATATTAAATCTGCATATTATTTTTTAAATCATTATGCTGATAAAATAGTGAAAATGTAAGCCATATCTTTTTTCCTTTTAGGTTTATGTGACTGGCCATTCTTAAGCTTATAGAGTATTAATTTATATGCCTTGGTTTTAAGCTTGTTTTAGGCGTTTTTTTCCTGAACTTTTGAAAGACTTTACATCTGTCTTTTTTTTTTTTTTTTTTTTTCAAGAGACTAGGTTTCACTATATATATTGCCCAGAGTTGTCATGAATCCATGGACTCAAGTGATTCCCATCCTCAGCCTCCCAGGTAACTGGGAGTATAGACATGTGCCACCATGCCTGGCCCATTACATGTTTTTTGTTTTTGTTTTGGTTTTGGTTTTTTTAAACTAGGTCTCGCTGTTTTTGCCCATGCAACCACAGGCTCCTGTTGCCCGGGGTACCACAGACTCAAGTGACCCCCAACCTCAGCTTCCCAGGTAGCTGGGATTACAGGCGCATGCCACCATGCCAGCTATTTTTTTGGAACTAGGTCTTGCTAGGTTCCCCCTAGCGGGACTTGAACCGCAATCCCCGGTTCCAGCTGCGGCTTCCTAGACTGCCGCTTACAGGCATGGGCCACCATGCCTCCCTTTACATGTTTTTATTGACCTAAAATAATTTTTCAGAGTACTCATTCCCTTTACTTGTTATTTTTTTAGAAAAACAAATCTGAGCTCCTTCAAACCACTTCTAAAAATTCTAAAACTTGGTAATAAGAGTAAATTGCAATAGTAAACATGGACTCTGATCATATTAACCTACTTATAAGTGTTTTGGAAATCTTACATCTTTTTTTTTTGAGACTAGGTCTCACTATTTTTGCCCATAAAACCACACACTCATGTTGCCCAGGGTACTATGGACTCAAGCTATCCCCAGCCTCAGCTTCCCAGGTAGCTGGGATTACAGGGGTGTGCCACCATGCCCAGCTATTTTTTGGGGACTAGGTCTCGCTGTGTTGCCCAAAGCGGGCGGGACTCAATCCACAATCCCTAGCCCCTGCCACTTCATAGGCTGAAGCTTACAGGTACAAGTCACCATGCCCAACTAAATCTTACATCTTCTCATACCTTTTCTACCCTTTGGCTCCCCCACTCCCAGCCTTACTAACATTTGAGTAAAATAATTGTTTATTATAGGAGCTATCACCATATATTGTAGGATATTAAGTAGCATCCCTGGCCTCTACCCACTAGATTGCCAGAGCACTCTTCATCCCCAGTTGTGTCAATCAAAAATGTTTTTGGACATTTTCACATGTCCCTGAGGGGGCAAAATCACTCTTGGTTAAAAAAAAAAAACTAACTACTTCTTTAGATAGAAAAGATTATGTTTACACTTTATTCAGGTATAGATTTAACTGTGTAATATCTCCAAGGGCATGTTTTTTTCTTAATGTTTATTTTGTTCAAATCTGTGAAGCTTTATGGTTTTCATAATTAAAAAAGAAAACTTTCATGGTAAGGTAGTATTAATTTCATAAATGTTTTGTGATGAAATTAGAAACCAGTTAGTAGTAGCCTTTGATCTCTTCAGAATACAGTCCAGCTTGTTAAGTGCTGTGTCAAGATCATAGTGTTTCTGTAGCTGCAGTTGCCATACTGAATTATTTAAGGAGTCAACACTTGAACATCTGTACACCAAGCATTTTACCAAGGACTTGCTAGATGGTGGTAACTAAGGTATTATTCCTAGATTGTTCTTTGACACAATCTAGTAGGAAAATTAACTAGACAGACAAACTAGTATATATTATAAAATTTCAATTTTACAATATTCCTTCCAGTTAGTTCTGTTGATTACAGATGAGAAAGCTGACGTTTAGATAGGCACCTGCCCAAGAGTACTTACTAGTAAGTGCTGGATTCCAGATTTGAATTAAGGTATGTCAAAACCAGAGTTCATTATCCTGCTTTTGGTCTTTTTAGTTATATTTTCTTACACCTACTCTTGTGTTTAAGAGGGTTTATTTTCTCATCTGGCTCTCTTCCCATCTTCCATTTGCTCACCAAAGAAAGAGAAAATACCTGCCTTATATCCTATATTATTGAGCATCTGCCATGAAGAATTTGTCATAAATAAAAGATTTGCCACTTTAAATTAAAAAAAAATCCCAACAGCCAGACATGGTGGTTGCACCTTTTGTCCAAGTGCTGGGAGGCTAGAGGTCTCTTTGCACAAATGTGTATGTAAACTACTAGGAAGGGTTTTTGGGAAGAAATGACATCTTCATTCAGTCCTAAGGAGTGAAAGCATTGTTTGGAAATACTGGTAGATTTTTTTCTTTTCTCATTTTTTGGGAGACTAGGTCTCACTGTGTTGCCAGAGCACCTCAGACTCAGGTTGCCATGGACTCAAGTGATCCCCCAACTTCAGCCTCCCAGGTGGCTGGGATTATGGGCACCCGGTGCCTGCCTGGCTGCTCACTATTTTGCCCAGGGTAGTCCCGATCCCACAAACTCAAGCTATCCCCTTAGCCTCCCAGGTGGCTGGATTATAGGCATGCACCATCGTGCCTGGCTGCTTTTTCAAGACCTAGTCTCACTATGTTGCCCGGGGTAGTCTTGAACCTGCGAACTCAAGCAACCCCAGGCCTCTTGCCTTTCAGTGCTTGGGCTGCAGGCATGCGCCACTATGCCTGGCCAATATGTCTTAAAAATACAAGAAATGCATCAAATAAACTTGCTTTGAAATGTTTTAACCTTGTTTCAGAGTGCCGAGTTCTGAAAAATATACTATCATTTTGGTTATTGGAAGTTTAAGAAAAGGAGATAGAACTTTTGAAAAGAAAACACCATTTTCATTAATGTAAAAACAATAATATTGTGTTGTCTGTATTTAAACCTTCAAAGTATCAAACGAGTAGAAAGTTATCCTTAGAGTAGGGGATTCAGTGGTGGAATTCAAAAATTCATTGAACACACTTCCAAAGTGTGTTCTCATCATACTTTCTAAACTGTGAGTATTTGTGATCCTTTTTTCTCTCGCAAAGCTTAATTTAAGTCTATTTCAAAAACTTAAAAACTGAAGGGCTCTTTGAATTAAGATAGGCTTCTCTTTTCTTACAGGTATTTATTAATTTGTTGTTTTAGTATAAAAAGTTATAATTGTACATAGATTTTTCTTACCAAAGACAGAAATTCTAAGATGTCAAAAAGTAGAGGGCAGGAGAGTGTCAAAGAGCTTTTCATGGAAAAACCAGACAAAACATCTTAGGAAGGAATTCTTAGACAAAAGTATAATCCAGAACTAAATCTCTAAAAAAATTTTATGCTATATGACACATTTGGAGGTGCTCATCATCATTTGGTAATCTAATTGAATATAGAGGCTATGCTGTCCCCTCCTTGCTCTAATAATATGTACCTGTCAAAAATAGGATCTGTTCCATTTCTCAGAAGAAATTTAATTTTATCAGATTTATTTAGTAATGTCAGTAAAACCCTGAATCTCTGATTCAGATGGTTAAGTGTTTAATAGAATTTTACTATTATATTCAGTAGATAGCTACTGTCTTAAAAGATCTGATTCTGCCTTTATAGAACATAATTATCCCGCCTTCCACGCATAATTATCCTTTTCTCTGTACTTCCACTCTTAAGTCACTTTTTTATTTAATATTATAACCTCATTGTGAGATATAATAATTATATATTAACCAAATATTTTATTTTCAGTAGAGTATAAGTCTTGACAGCAAGCACCGTGTTTATTTATTTATCATTTATAGTTCATATATTAAGCTGACTCCCCATGAGTTTTAAAGGCATGTGCCCTTGGACCCAGCCAGTTTCTGTGTTATTTTTCCTATACTAATTATATGAAAGGAAGGCCTAATGTTACTGGTTGACCCTTACCAGAGTTCCTTCTTCCTTTAACTAGCATCACAGTACAAATGGGTAGACGGTTTTGTATATAGGAAAGTAAAAGGAAAGCACCATGTTCTATTCATTTTATCATTCCACAGTAACCTTGCTTTATCTTTTAAGAGCTGCTTTTTTGCATTATATTATTTTTTATTGTGATAAAATATAGCATAAAATGTGACATTTTTAACCATTTAAGTGTATGTTAATTACTGTCACATTATTGTGCAACTACCACCATTACATTTCCAAATTTTTGCCTCATGCCAAAGAGAGATTCTATACGTATTAAGCATTTACTCCCAGTTCTCTGTTCATGATATCCTCTACCTACTTTCTGTGTTTGTAGATTTGCCTACTGTAGATATTTTCTATAAGTAGAATCATATGTCTTCTTTCATGTCTGGCTAATACTTAACATAATGTTTTCAAAGTTCATGTTTTAGCAT
>PVHY01004593.1:34661-92531 GCA_004024945.1 Uropsilus gracilis
GAACCGCGATCCCTAGCCCCGGCCGCTTCATAGGCTGAAGCTTACAAGCACGAGCCACCATGCCAGGCCAAGCATATATTTTTGACATCTGAGACTATAGCTAGATGTACAATTTAGAATCCCTTTCCCCCTAGATAGAACAAAAATTCAAGCTGTACATGGTGGTGAGCTGCTGTAATCCCAGCTACCTGGGAGGCTGAAGCTAGGGATCACTTGAGTCTGTGGGTTTGGGACTACCCCAGGCAACATAGTGAGACCAAGTCTCCCCCGCAAAATATTACATATTCAAAAACTCTTGTTAATCATCAGTTTAAATGTCAGCATATATTCTAACATGGGTGTGTTGATATATATATGGTAACTACAATGTTCTGAAAATAAAAAATCACGTCAGACTTTTAGATATTTTTCTTCATCTCTGGTTCTCAGATAGGTTCTCAGAAATACAGTTATTGGCTAAAACTACATGAACATTTTTAGAACCCTTCATACTGTCAGATTTTTTTTCAGGAAGGGTATTCCATCTTCTTACACTACAGCAAAACCTGCTACCAAATTGTAAGAGGAAATGATCCCAACATGTCATATAGTCTAATGACAGCAGTTCATATCAAATGGGTTATGCTTCATACTCATCTTCAGAAGTAAAACTGGTGCCGAGTTTAGGATTGTATGTGGAAGATAATGACTTATAGAAATACATGCAAGGCCTATAATTCTCAAAATCTGACATCTCTTAGACTCACAAAATTCCTGACACATGCCTTATTCTTGAAATGTCTTTTTCACCCCATTAAGCTAGAGGAGGAAAATAATAAAAGATGAATTTCTTGATAAACATTTAAATGTTACTACACGTATGATGAAGAAGCATTAAAAATTTTAAGACAACTCTCATTTCTCAGAACTGCAGCCAGTTGGCCAAAACTGGATACAAAGAAGTCACATAGTGGAATTAATGCCTCCTTTCTTGAGCTAAGAGGGCAGTTACTAGCAAGAGCTGTGGAATTAAGTATAATTTTATGAGCTTTCTATAGCCATAAAACTTAGTATGTGTAGAAGTAATGCAAGCATCAGATTTACTAGAAGGAGGACCACTATAGTTAATACATGTGCTTTATTCAGAAGCCAGTAAATGCAGGGGTTGTTAATAGGGCCACCAGCAGTTGCCAGGAAGGACTTAAATGGCCCAGAATTCTGTAGGGCAGTCAGATTCTGAAAGGTCAAAGCAATAGAAAAATTCAGACTAAACATCTATTCCAGGAAATTCTGGGCATCCTTCTGGGCACAGATACTACTGGTGCTAATTCTAAATCTTATGATGCCCCTCTTCTGGAATTTGAGGAGTTGAGTTCTGACAGCATGTGTGATTTTAGAATTAATGTATGTGTCCATTCATTAAGTTTGAGTGACTGTGGTGTGCTGAACATGTGGGGCCATACTATTTCTAGTAAGGCATTGTCTGATCTCGAGTTTACCTTCTAGTAAGATCAAATACAAACACAACTATACATCAATCAGTTCTATGTAATTGTAATAACCATGGGCTGCAGTAGGTGCATAAATCATGTAAGTTTTCACAGAGAGAGAAACATCTGAACCAAGTCTCAGATAAATGGGACTTAGCAAAGGGGCGAAGTAGGAAATGTTTCTAAACAGTGAAACCAGCAGAAGTAAACCCAGTAGGCTCCTTGTTTGGTGTCTGTTAACCAATTGATAATCCAGGTAGGAGATTTATGCTGAGTGTTTTATTACTTGAATCAAGTAAGGACAGTGGGATGACTCTCACTACTATTTTTTAAGGAGTTAGGACTTTTTATAAAATTGGTAATTGGACATGGGTGGGATAGAGTAGACTGCCTAGAATCTTGGTTATCTCAGCATAGTATAGCTTAATGATCAGACCATGCCTCTGCCTGAATGTTCTGTTCCTAAAATGGCAGCTAAGCATTCTTTTGGGTAGGGATTTTAATATGCAAATAGATATTAATGATCAATTAAAGTAATTTTTGATTGCCAATAATAGACTATTATGGAAAGCTGCTTGAGTTGGGACTGGAATGTGTACTTAACCCTTAACTTAATAGCTCTAAATAAGGGTTTATCTGCTATCAGTATTTTACCTTTTGAGTAACAATGACAAAATACTGACTGGTAATTAACAGGACTCCTCAGTTGGTTTTTTTTTTTTTGAGATTAAGTTTTGCTATTTTTGCCCATGGAACTGCTGGCTCACGTCCGGGATACCACAGACTCAAGCAATCCCCAGTCTCAGCTTCCCAGGTAGCTGGGATTACAGACACCACCATACCCAGCTATTTTTTGGGGACTAGGTCTCCCTATGTTGCCCCTAGCGGAACTCAAACCGTGATCCCTAGCCCCAGCCGCTTCATAGGCTGAAGCTTGCAAGCACCAGCCACCGTGCCTGGCTCAGGACTCCTCAGTCTTGTTAAAGCAAAAAAGGGAAAGAACAAGGGCATCTGGTTTTCTACACTGAGTTGTCAAAATGCACCCTCCATAATAGGTACCGTCTGCTCCCTGAAAAAATATTTAACATAAAAAGGGATACTTGATTAAAAGAGGGACCTCAGTGCTGATTAAAAGAGGGACCTCAGTGCTGGCATGGTAGCTAGTTTAATAATCTGTGTTTACCTGTTTGTTCCTTGGAATTAATACTCTTAAGTAGATTTTATGACTTACTTCGGACAAACAGCTGTAAAATCAATATAAGTAGTGATCATATAAAATGCTTTGTAAATTTAACAAGTTCTTTTTCTCTTTTGTTTCTACAAAGTGGGGGAAGGTCTGATCTTAGTGGAGAGGAAAGAATATTGGACAGAAAAAAATATTCTCACCTTCTTAACTTCTAGTATTTCTCCAAAATTAACTCCAAAATTATCTAAACTTTATCTCCAAAATTGACTAAATTTATTTCTTTCTATACCTTTCTACTCATGAAGCTACATCTTTTATGCATCCCCATTTAAAACAACCATTAATAGATACATTTATATCTTAGTCTGAAGTGGAATTCATCTTGCTTTTCACACTAGACATATTTCAAACTACAAAGATTAAAAAAAAAAAAAAAACTACAAAGATCTACCTACACAGTATAGACAACATAAAGTCTTTGGAAGAGAAACTTGAACAGAAGGAAAATTTACAAATGTTTATTGTTCTTTGGTCCCATATTACTCACTTATTACATAGTAAGATGTGTATTACCATTTATCTGTGCTGTTTTCCTTTGCATTCTCTATTTGGCCTACATTCTAAGATAAATAATTCTCTGATGAGCTTTCATAAGATCACAGAAATGAGTTTTTATATTCACAAAGCAAATCTTTTAACAGTGAGAATGGTATCATATGAAAGAAACTGAACAGATACTTGGGAAACACCGGTTCAAATTGTATTTACCCAGCAATTTGTCTTTGTGCAGGTTCTTAACTAAGAACTCTTGTCTTTGGTATTTATTTCTTTAACAAGAGATTTGAACTAGATGATTTCTAAGTTCAACAAATGCATGGCCTGACCTCTTTGGAACAATAGTGATCTCAAATCTCTTGTGATGTTAATGTCTATAAATAAAAAACTCAAATTGCAATATTTGAGATTATTTTCATATCTGAAAGTATTATAGAAGTGGTGTAAAGTGATTATTAAATTATGTGATTTAGAAATTGCATTCTTTAACTTTATTTTTCCTTTTCCCACACTAAAATGATTCTAGGATAGATTCAGAGCAACATCCTATTTTACGTCCACCTTGTCAGTCCATTCCTCTTCCACATTTGCCAACTTTAAATTTTTCTATCTAAACATAATTATCCTCAGAACTGTATAGTCTTTTTTAAAATTTAGTGTTTCATTTTTAAACTCATGATATTTGTTCAGAACAACTAGATTGAATACTTACATCGTGTGATATACATAATTGAACCTTAAGTATGATGATGAGAGATATTACTATTATTACAAAATATTACTATTTTGTAATAGTGATTTTTGTCAGAGAAAATCTGGGAACTATTTGTGGGGGGTAGTTATAACTTTCCAGGTAATTTGCCTTTATTTTCTCTGTGTTCCAGGTTATATCTGAAATTTAGAAGCCCCTTTCTCCCCCTTCCTTTCTATCTATCAGTGCTATCTATCAGTGGTGCCGATCACCCCTAAGGAAGAAAAGCCCATTTCTGCTGACCATGTAGAACACTCAGCATCTCAGCTTGATTATTACAAGGGCACTTTTTGAATGGATCATGTAATGCTTTTAAAGTTACTCGTAACATTTTTTTTAATAATACACATGTCACCATCAAGTTAACTTACACAGTGGAATTCACTACATAGTGGAGTCACATTCTTTACATACTTAACTTATGCAAATTTAACTTTTAAAACAAAGTGTGTTTTAAAGAGAAAAATAACAATTTAAATAGTGTGTATTCAACCTTCCTTTTAGGAAGTCTCAGGCAGTGGATGAATTCAAATGAAACAGTTACTTCATATTGGTAAAAATTATAAAAAGAATGTGAGGATAATTTTAAAGATTGAAAGTTTTGTAAATTTAGTGTTCAAAAAAATGAAACACCTGACTGAATAAATTTGTGAGAGTTATGTATGGCTTTTCACTGATTATTTTTACACATACTGTTGTTCTCTTAAGACCTAGGTAAGATACTACCCCACAAAATGGTAACTGTACCTGTTTGTTTATTTATTTATCTATTTATTTATTTATTTGTTTGTTTATTTGTTTGTTTATTTATTTATTTGTTTGTTTGTTTATTTATTTATTTATTTATTTATTTATTTATTTATTTATTTATTTGAGACTAGGTCTCGCTATTTTTGCCTGTGGAACTGCAGGCTCATGTTGCCCAGGGTACCACAGACTCAAGCAATCCCCAGCCTCAGCTTTCCAGATAGCTGGGATTACAGGCATGCGCCACCATGCCCAGCTATATTTTTTTGGAACTAGGTCTCACTACATGCCCCCGACAGGACTCGAACTGCAATCCCTGCCCCGGGCTGCAGTTTCCTAGACTGCCGCTTACAGGCATGTGCCACCATGCCCAGCGGTATCTGTACCTGTTTAATTGAGTAAGTGTAAATTGAACAAGATAATGGGTAATTTCATTAAGAAGTCAGTTCTCTGGTTGATAGTCCCTTTTTTTCCCCCCCTAATGTGGGCATTAACTTCTTTCTCAGTAGAAGTCTTTGTGTTTAAAATCTGGATTTTATAATAAAGTATATTTCTAGACCAGCCTAGTAATTTATACCATCATCACCATTTTGCTTTGATCATAGTATCTTTTTCCATATGGCTTAAATAATTACTACCTTGGGATTGTATAATTACCAAGTAAAAAACATAAATGACTATACGTACTTTTTAAAAGATAGTTGTACCAAATATATGAAGTACATGTTTCTTCTGTGATCACAGGTGAACATGATTAAAGATGATGGCACAGTTATTCATTTCAACAATCCCAAAGTCCAAGCTTCCCTTTCTGCTAATACTTTTGCAATTACCGGTCATGCAGAAGCCAAACCAATTACAGAAATGCTTCCTGGAATATTAAGTCAGCTTGGTGCTGACAGCTTAACAAGTCTTAGGAAGTTAGCTGAACAGTTTCCTCGGCAAGGTATGTATTTCAGTTTGGTACCTCTTTCTTTCCCAGTATTAATTAAAAAACCTAATTATTTAAAAGGTGTCCCATTTGAAACTGGATTTGACTGTATGTAAATTTTGCCTTTCATAATGTTATTTGTATGTTTCATAAATTTTTTATTTTGTTTGTTTAATCATTTATGCAGTGTGAGATATAGGGTATCTGGAAACATTTTGGTAATAAGCTGATCCTCAACACAGGTTTGAACTACATGGGTCCCACTTAAATACTTAGGTTTTCTTGGAAACAGACTGTGTAAACTTATAGTATAGGTAAATACTATAAGTACTATAATGTTATTTAGTATTATTTACTATAATGTATATAGTATTACAGTACTATAAATGTATTTTTCTTTATACTTTTCGCTAACTTTATTGTGAGTTATATAGTGTATAGTACATATAATACGCAAAATATGTTATCCATTGTTTAATGGTTAAATTTTGGAGCAGTCAAAAGTTATACACACATTGTCCTGGTTTCAAATGTGTCTTTTCATCCTAAAAACCAAAGAAATGATTACTTAAGTGCTCATGGTAGGTTCTTACAACAGAAGAGATGGAAAAATCTTGAACATTAATTTTTTATTTGGAAAATATAGCCACTATAGATTAACTAAATATCTTTTTCTGGATTTTTCCATCTTGCATATAAATTTTTTTTTAGACTAGGTCTCGCTATTTTTGCCTGTGGAACCGCAGGCTCACGTTGCCTGGGGTACCACAATCCCCAGCCACAGCTTCCCAGGTAGCTGGGATTATAGGCGCGCATCACCACACCCAGCTATATTTTTTTGGAACTAGGTCTTGCTGTGTGCCCCTAGTGGGATTCAAACCGCGATCCCTGGTCCTGGCCATGGCTTCCTATGCTGCCACTTACAGGCATGTGCCACCATGCCTGGCCCTTGCATATATATTTTACCTTCATTGCTCACTGAAATTGTTTGCCTCTATAGTGTTTCTACAGTTTTATTAGTTTTAGTATCAGTAAAAAATATGGCATTAGAGTGGACATATTAGCTTTTTCTGAACAACTATACAGCATTTAGCAAAGGAAAAAAATGTGTTTTTTAAAGGTCTTTTTTCTCAATGACTGTTTCTAAAATCAACTTTTTGTAGTATTGGATAGCAAAGCACCAAAACCAGAAGACATTGATGAGGAAGATGATGATGTTCCAGGTAAGTGACAGTTCTTTAGTTTTAAGACTTAGCACCCTGCCTATCTGATTTCATTCACTGTTTAATGGCTTTCAGTTTTTTCAGTTCTTGATATGAACTTGTGAATTCGAATTAACTTATACTATGAATACAATCTAGTGAAAAAGAATGAAAACTCTCTCATTAAAACTTAGAATCAGAAATTATCATACAAAGTTCTGCCTACCTCTATTAAATTAGAATCACTGATTATGAATTTGCATAATTGTTAGTATATTTCTATGGGGATTATGACTGACATATGTGATGGTGTTCATCTTAGTGATTTGCATAGACTAAAACAATATATCCTTAGGATTACTGTTTTAAGCAGATAAATGAAACATTATTAGTGAAATGCCACTAATGTATTTCTGCTTCTTGTCCTTTATGAGGCTAATTCTAATACCAACAACTTTTTTTTGTTGCCATTATAAGTTAAGAATGTAACTTACCTTGCTCATCAGTAGCACATACACTAAAATGGAATGATACAAAGATTAGCATAGACTTTGCACAAGAATGCCATGCAAATTTGTGAAGCAGTCCATATATCTTTTTACACTTCATTTCTCTTTTTTTGGTATCTTTTAACTTATTTTCCCCTTTTTTTATTTTCTTTTTTTTTTTTAGATCTTGTAGAAAATTTTGATGAGGCATCAAAGAATGAAGCTAACTAAACTGGATTTTGGAAGCTGACATGGACTAGATTTAACAGATCAGCTATGTGGTTCCAAAGTTTTACAGACACAGAAAACATCAACTGTTACTAGTTCAGTAATATAAATATTTTGTATATTAATAATGCTGTTTGTTCAGCATTTTTCGGTCATTTGATTTTGCATTTTGCACTTCCTCCCAGGATCTATTCTTTTGGTCAGAATACGAAGTATTTGGTGCCGTTTGAGGGTATTTTGATTTTTGATTCTTGTTTTTTGTTTTGTTGGGGTATTTTTGGTGTGTGTATGTGTATGTATGCGTGTGTGGGTATGTGTGTATTCAGTGAAGAGCAAATTGGAAAACAGTTCTATTTATCCTCTTCCTTCCCCCAGTAGAAATAAAATAAATCTTTACATTTGTTACTTTTTATTTTTTTCTAATAATGCACATAATTCATGAAAAGTATTTTAGATTTAAAATCCGAGGAGATTTTACTCTTGGTGGTTTGATTTTAATTTGCTTGGTTAACATCATACCTTTCTCTAGATTTAAAAATGTCTTGAGATACTTGCCAGCAGTTTCATGCTGGCATAATAGGTACTGTATCTTTGGTGTGGTTGCCCTAGATTCACTTTACCTAATCAGACGCAGAAGAACTTTTTCTGACTTTCTACCTATTTGCCAATATTCCCTCTCCTTTTCGTCTCCAAGTGGCTTGGTCAGGCTTTGATAATATTCTTCCTCATCTTTCATCTAGTTTGAGTAGAATGTTCTTCATTAGAGTTGAGTGAGTGCCTAATCTCTCTTTTTGTCACACCTTGTTCCTTCATCTTGAACAGCAGTTCCATCTTCAGCTTTTTATTTCCCCTTTGATTTTCATAGTTTTGCAGATTTCACTGGAATAGCTAGCATGTGCTTACTAAATAATTTTATGGCAGCTTTATTCTGTGTCCTAGCTATTCTTAACAGCAGTACAAAAAGCCTTTTTCAGTAAGTTTGAAATTGGGACTATCCTTTTGAATCAAAATAGGCATAGGTAATAGATTCATCCCCCAGTACAAATGAGCATCCTATGAAATGGTACTGTCCCCAGGAGGATTTCTTCAACCATTCTCCTACACTTGGCCTTGAACCTACCTCTGGGTTGGATTTTACTCTTGTAGCTGCTTTATCATTCTCCTGCATGCTTAGAATAATGCTTTGGGTGGGAATGGGGTTATTATCACTGGTGAAAACACAAGATGTATTTTTTAACCTCCTTTCAGAGGACTTGGAGGTAAGTTTCGTTCATTAATTCAGATTTCTCTCATGCTTTCTGATGATAAAAGCTTGCATTTTGCTATCCAGCATTTGTTATAGCCAATATTTAAGGATAAGATTTAGAAAATATATTATTTCCTGACCTATCGTCAAACTATGACTTAACCTAGCTACATATCAACGTTTTCAAACTGGATATCTTTGATATCTAAAGTGCAAGACCAGCAACATATCAAGAAATCTGTACACATGGAGGCACATCTCTTGTATTTTTTTCATCCAGACACTACAACTTATTTTATAAATTTGTTCATTTTCCTGTTATGTTTTAAATATATGGAATTAACTACAAAATAAAATAGCAGTACAAAAGAGGATAGTATTTCCTCCTGTGCTTTTGATTGTTGTCTACAGATTTTACTTTCACTACTTCCCCTCTACTCCCCACTTATAAATGAATTTCAGCTTAGTCATTATTTGAAATAATACTTACCGTGTTGTGAAGATCAGTAGCTCTAAAATAAATGGTCTATAGTAGTTTGAAATCCTGTTCCTCTGTTCCCAAGGGGTATGTTGTAGGGCAGAGAAAGTGGGCAGGGTAGGGCGCAGATTTCAAATGCATAGGGACACATAAACAGTATAGCAAGTGGGGGAAAAAAAGGCACTCACTTGGAGTCAGGAGACTTGAGATCCCAATCCAGACTCTGGCATTAATTATGTGCCCTTTGTTAGGTCACCTAACTAGTCTGAAATTTATCATCAGTCAAATAAGATGGTTCTAAATTTTTCATCCTGGGAGTTTAATGAATCTCATTTATGAAAATTCTCAAGGGAGATGACTTTTATCTTTTCATTTTTTTAAATCTATACCCATAAGACATTTTTATGTGTGTGTATATGTATATATATGCATATATATACATATACACACACATATACATATCTTCCTCTTTTTCCCATGTGACCACATTTTACTTACCCAGAGGAGCTCTAGTCAGTAGTTTCTTTTATTCTATTGATCACAGTTCTTAATGGCTAGTTTCTAAGATGTAGCAAACCAATATTCTAGCTTATATATTCACACTTTTCCATTCCTGGACAAAGCCTATTGATAACCTATTTCAACCTAAAGAAATGTTCCTGCTTTCAGAGCAGATAGATATAGGTAAAAGTATTAAAACTTTTATAAATTGTGTTTTGACATGTTAGATAACTTTTATATATAAAAAAGTTACAAACGTACTTTTTATTAAGGTTATATTTTTTGCCTTATAACTACAGAATCATTTATTGGGGTGGAAACTGACCTTAAAATGTTGGGGTAATTCAAGGAGTGTATAGAAAATTGATCTTTCATGGTCTTAATTTTTGTGGTTAGTCATTTCAGGTTTTTGTAAAGCCTGTCATTAATCTGTTTTAGGGAAGTCCAAAATAATTGAGATCTTATATTTCATTTCTTTTATTCTTATTTTTCCCATTAAATAATGGTTTAAGAAGTTAATTTATTCAGTTATTTATGCTTATGCTAATCCATTAAGTTAACTTTAATAAGCTCATCAGGTTCTTGTCAGAAATACATTGGAATATCCTTGATTTGTTTTAATTGCATATTTACCCTCAATATGCCAGTACTTAGCATGTCATGATAAGGTATAGTATAGAAGATTAGGAAATGCACAGATTTTTAATAAAAATCATTTCTACTACCTATCATGCTGTAACCTTTCCAACAGGGCTGCTACAATGCACAATTCCATGGGCTGCTGTTCATAATCATTGTATTTCTGGGATACCATTTCATAGACCACAATATTAATAATTCCCAAGGTAATAATAAAATAATGGCCTTGTTCTCTCAGCCTGTTTCCTCTTAAATTGGTGCCTGAGTTAAACACTTTCTAGCCAGGGACGGTGGCTCGTGCCTGTAAGCTTCAGCCTATGAAGCGGCTGGGGCTAGGGATCGCAGTTCGAGTCCCACTCGGGACGACATAGCGAGACCTAGTCCTAAAAAGTAGCTGGGCGTGGTAGTGCATGCCTGTAATCCCAGCTATCTGGGAAGCTGAGGCTGGGGATTGCTTGAGTCTGGTACCACGGGCAACGGGAGCCTGCAGTTCCACGGGCAAAAATAGCGGGACCTAGTCCAAAAAAATAAAAAATTAAAAAATAAACACTTTCTTAGAACCCTCTAAATAATTACAGTGAAGATAAAAGATGGTGAACACGTATAATCTCCCAAGTGGTGGCAGAAAGAAGTTCATGCATGGTTCTAAGGACAGCAAGGCTTCAGTCTACACTGGCACCCTCCAATTAACATGTATTGCTCTACCACAGAATTTGCCAGAATTATCATAGCTTTCTTACTGGTCTTAGGATTCACCCCCTCCGATTCATTCTCTACACAGAAGGCAGGACGTTTCAAATGCTTTTCATTTATCTCCCAATATACTATTTTAAACTTCCAACTGTTAAAGCAAATTAAGTACAATATTAGGATTATTTTTTTTTATGCTTTCCCATCTACATTATGAGCACCTTGATGGCAGATGGTATGTCATACATGTTTTATCCCTAATGTCTAGCACAGTACTCAACACATTCTATTCATAACTGCTGAATGCTGTTAAAACTCTCAGTCCATGGGGGCATATATAATCCCACTTATAAAAGGAACAAACGATAGCTTAGGGAAGCCAAAGGTCACACAACTTACTGGTAGGAGAAATGGGCTTATATTCCAAATTCTAAACCATACCATTCAACAAATGTTTGATTTTGTTTTTTCCACAAAGCTTTCGCTTTGCAGAAGAGTAGCAGCTCTCCTTTTCACCTGTGACTCTATAGGTGCCTCTTCCTCCTTTCCCTATGACATTTGTCCTTTTAAAATGTAAAAAAAAAAAGTTTTACTGAAGTTGAGAAGTATGTGTGTGTGGCATATAGACAGATGTCCTTAACTGTCACTAAATATTAGCATGAAAGGCAAACCTATCTTAAGTACTATTCAGGAAGTGAATTTGAGGTTCTTTTTATTTTTTTGAGAAATAGGATTTTAATTTTTGCATATATTCAGGAATTGACCTTTATAAACTTTATGATTAGATATTTTATAAACCTGGGATACATCTCTAATGGCAGTATTTGGGCAAAAATCCTTAGGTTACTTATGTTACTCTCCTTGACACTGATGTAGCCTTTCAAAATTTTGCTATAATTTATTTACATACATATTTCACATCTTTGTATTCCCCAGCGTTCACCCACCATCTCCCTTCCCTGACTGCTCCCACTCATCCCCCTCCCCCCCTCAGTTGTGTACTTTAGTTTGGTTGTTAACTTGTTTTGACTTTTCCTCCTGGCCTTTTGTTTGTTTTTCCTATGTCCCATATATTAGTGAAGCCATTTGGTTTCTTTTTCTTTCTGACTTGTTTGTGCTACTATGATTTCTTCTAGGTACATCCATGTTATCTCAAATTCATGAAGTTTGTCATTTTTTAATTTATGAGTAATACTCCATTTTGTATATACACCACATCTTTTTCATCCATTTGTCTGTTTGGAACATTTGGGTTGTTTCCATGTCCTTGCAATTACAAATAGTGAAATTTTGCCATCTTTTAGGGGTGCCTTGTCAAAGAAAAGATAGTGATTAATTTATCCTGCAGGCACATTTTTCTTTTTAAAATTTAGTCTACAAAAGAGCTAACAAATTTCAAAAATTTGCAGGACACAAATTAGTACACAAATAGTTGATTTTCTATACACTAACAATGAACAATCCAGAAACTAAATTAAGAAAACAATTCCATTTATAGTAACATTGAAAGGAATAAAATATTTTGAAATCAAGAAGCTGGGTGTGGTGGCATGCACCTTTAATCTCAGCCTTGGGAGACTGAGACTAGGACTCGCTTGAGTCCCAGGGTTCAAGACTACCCCAGGCAACATAGTAAGACATAGTCTTAAGACATAACCAGGTGTGGTGGTGTGCACCTGTAATCCCAGCTATCTGGGAGGCTAGGGATCACTTGAGTATGCAGGTTTGGGACTACCTCAGGCAACATAGCAAGACCTAACCTCTTAAAAAAAAATAAACCAAGGAGACAAAGCAATTACATACTCAAAATCTCCCCAGTATTGCTGAAAGATATAAATAAATGGGATGATACCCTATGGGTTGGAAGATAAGATCCTATACTAACAACAAATTAGAAACTCAATGCAATTCCCATCAAAACTCATTATTTTTGCAAAAACAAAAATACACCTTAAAGTTCACTATGGAATCATATTTAATTGCTTATCTCAAATCATTTGTATTTTTCATTTGGGTTTTTTTCTCACCATGAATCTAATAAGGGCTTAATGTATGCATTATATAAAGAAATATCAACTCAGCAAGATACCTAATTTAAAAAATGAGCAAAATACTTGAATATACAGTTTTCCAAAGATACACAAGTAGACAATAAGTACATGGAAAGATGTTCACTAATCAGAGAAATGCAAGTCAAAGCCACAAAAAGGTACTTCTTCATACTATTAAGATGATTTTTTAAAAAATACAAGTATTGGGATAAATAGAAATCCTGTGCATTGTTGGTGTGAATGTAAAATGGTGCAGTCTCAGTGGAAGATAGTATGATGTTCATCAAAATATTAAACTGAAATAGCAAATGGTCAAGCAATTCTACCTCTAAATATATATACTC
This sequence comes from Uropsilus gracilis, assembly GCA_004024945.1. Taxonomy (NCBI): domain Eukaryota; kingdom Metazoa; phylum Chordata; class Mammalia; order Eulipotyphla; family Talpidae; genus Uropsilus; species Uropsilus gracilis. Next base: position 48,168 of record PVHY01004593.1, read on the forward strand.
CAACGGTATAGCTATACTGAAAGCAGGAACTCATAATTATAAATTTATGCCCATAGATTATTCATGTTAACCAAAAAGTAGGAGTAGCCAAAATATTTACCAGTAGTTGAAGAATCATTAAAATATTGTATGTACATACATATATGCAGAGATAATTTGCTATCAGTAATTTGTGTTGCAAAGAGTGCTAAGGCTTCTCAAAGTTTACTATCTGTACATATTTGAAAATCTCTTTCAACCTCAGTTTCTACTGTGTATCCCTATACTGTATACTGAAACATGATATCCAGTCAATGGAGTGGTGTTTTTTTTTTGAGAATAGGTCTCGCTGTTTTTACCAGTGGAACCGCAGGCTCACATTGCCCGGGGTACCACGGACTGAAGCAATCCCCAGCCTCAGCTTCCCAGGTAGCTGGGATTACAGGCACACGGCACCACGCCCAGGTATTTTTTTGGAACTAGGTCTCGCTATGTGCCCCCAGCAGGACTTGAACCATGATCCCTGGCCCCAGCCACGACTTCCTAGGCTGGTGCCTATAGGCATGCGCCACAATGCCCAGCCCAGTCAGTGGAGATTTAAGTTGCCATAAAGATCTGAATGTTTTGATATAGTGTAATTTCTGGTGTGTATTGTTAAGTGAAAAAGCAAGGTGCAGAAGAGTATATATAATATACTTTTTTATGTGTAAGAAACAGACAACTACAAAATAGTATGAACTCTAAAAATGTCAGTGCGAACGATGAAAGAAAGTATCAAAAGACACAAGAAACTTGATAAACTAAATGGACATGTGATTCTCAAATAGGACCCAGGGTCTGGAGAGGAGAAAACTTATAAAGTACTAAACTGTAAAGGGTCTGAGATTTAACACAATTACACAGTTTTACACACATATGAACATGAGAATGCTGGAACTGGATCAAGAGTAAAACTTTTTAGTGACGTAAAAATCTACTACTCCATGCCCTGTTTTCCCATGGGGTAACAGAAACAGGGTCTGCGGTCACCTGCACATGGCAGTACAATTTTTACCACACAAGAGAAACTTCAAAATTATGAATCACAGAGTTTATCTAGGGTGACTTTTATAACTGCTCATTCCTTCCTCCAAAGATGAAAAGAGATCTAAGCTCCAGAATGTAAACAACTATCTAGGGAGAGGTAGTAAAGATCTGTGCTTCACCTTCCCTTAAGTAAAAAATAGCTCAGGGGAAACAGGACTTTCAATCTCTCTGGAAGCCTCTATCTTTAGGATTGCTATTTAGTCATCCTTTAATCCAGGTTGACAGATCCCACCCCACCCCTGTATTTTGATAAGGGTTTTTTTTTCTCACCAGGCATAGTGCACATACCTGTAATCCTAGCTACCTAGGAGGCTGAGGCTAGGGATCACTAGAGTCCATGAGTTCAGACAACCCTGGGCAACATAGTGAGACCTAGTCTCAAAAAAAAAGTTTTTTCTCAGGCCGGGCACGGTGGCTCGTGCTTGTAAGCTTCAGCCTATGAAGCAGCAGGGGCTAGGGATCGCGGTTCGAGTCCCGCCTGGGGCCCGTAGCGAGACCTAGTTCCAAAAAATAGCTGGGTGTGGTGGCGCATGCCTGTAATCCCAGCTACCTGGGAAGCTGAGGCTGGGGATTGCTTGAGTCTGTGGTACCCTGGGCAACAAGAGCCTGCGGTTCCATGGGCAAAAACAGCAAGACCCAGTTTCCAAAAAAAAAAAAAAAAAAGTTTTTTCTCAACCTAGGAGACATTAGTGGGACTATTTGCATAGAAACTACATATGCAAATATAGACTAGGTATATAGATTAAAGAGACTATCTTGCATATAGACTGTATTAGTGAAATTTGAATATAAATGATATACTGGGCAAAAATATTGAGTGTTAAATTTTCTAAAATTGGTCGTTGTTGAGCCGGGCACGGTGGCTCGTGCTTGTAAGCTTCAGCGTATGAAGCGGCTGGGGCTAGGGATGGCGGTTCGAGTCCCGCCTGGGGCCCGTAGTGAGACCTAGTTCCAAAAAAATAGCTGGGCATGGTGGTGCGTGCCTGTAATCCCAGCTACCTGGGAAGCTGAGGCTGGGGACTGCTTGAGTCTGTGGTACCCCGGGCAACGAGAGCCTGCGGTTCCACAGACAAAAATAGCAAGACCTAGTCTCAAAATAAATAAATAAATAAAATAAAATTGGTCGTTGTATTATGGTATATTTAAAAATGTCCTTGAAAAAAAAAACCTTGAGTTTAGGAGATAAATGCTGAAGTATTTAGGGGAAAAGAGTCATATGCATCTTGTCAAATGATTCAGCAAATATCAATATTAGAAAGAGATAAATGGAAGAATGTTAGGTGAAGAATAGTTTATAAACTATTGCACCATTTCTCTAGATTTCAAAGTGTTTGAAATGACCTTTTTGAAAAAGGGAAACACAAACACTAGGAGAATTTCAGAAGCTTCTGAAAATTCATACCTAGCAAGGTGGAGTAGAGGAGATGAAATAAAGATTTCTCTAAATATAAATTTAAAAATATTTTTACTTTCAGGCTATGTAAAGTGTTACATATTCAGAATGTTATTTAAAAAGCAAACACTAAAATTGAAAACAAATTAAAGCAAATGGATCTAACTGTACATCAAATTACTACTATAATTACCAGAGAGCAAAAAACTATTTAAAGTATCTTCTAAACAGTACTGACAATACATCTGTTGAGGAAGGCAATCAAGAGAACAAGACTGCCTAGTTGATTTGAGATTATGGCTCCTCATTTCCTTCCTTTAGAATGTGTGTTATTGCCTTGCCCTTTGGAATTTGCATTCCCTTTACTTTCCTGTTCCCAGAAATTGCTCCAAGGATATAACCTTGAAAAAATGTGTTGTAATGCATAAAATACTGTTGAGACTATTGCATACATGGCTTCATATATGACTGAACACAAAACCTTTATATAAACTTTAGAGATTTGCCAGGGAGTATGAAAAGTTTCCTTTCTCATTAAACCTCCCACCTATCAGTCTGGAGTGTGCTTTTTCTTTATCTGTCCTTGCCCTGTGAATATTGGGGTAGGGTGGAATTACTGTGGCAGGGTGGAATTACATTGGATCCCTCTTAATATTGTACCCCAACAACATACTAATTATTATGTGGAATAGTGTCTTAAGGACAAGAATAACAAGGGCAAATGGCATGTGCCTGTAAGCGACAGCTTATGGAGTGGCGGTGAGGCCTGGGGATCGCAGTTCAAGTCCCTCCCAGCTGGGGCAACACAGCAAGACTTAGTCCCCCAAAAAATAGCTGGGCATGGTGGCGTGCGCCTATAGTCCTAGCTACCTGGGAAGCTGAGGCTGGGGATTGAGTCTGCCGTACCATGGGCAATGTGAGCCTGCAGTTCCACAGGCAAAAATAGCGAGACCTAGTCTCAAAAAAAAAGTCTTAAATTTGATTCTACTTTTATTGTTAGTAATATCGGTATGGTTAGTTTCCAAGCTATTTCATGTATATTGAAGGATAAGCAAATAAATAAAGTGACCAGAAATCACATTTTCATGGTGAGAAAAAACAAATTATAATAGAACTTAAGAGACAAGTTATGATAAGATTTAATTGCACATGTCAATATTATACCATGATTTTTTAAAATACTAATTTTCTAGCTCCACTGCATAGGTCCAGAAGCAGTGATACTCCAGGAGCAATAAGCGTATTTAGTGCCCACCTGTAGAGAAATGACTGATTCCAGGTCTGAGAGAGCATAAAGAATAGAAAGTAAGGAAGTGCTCATAGAATGAAGAAGACATCAAAATTATATCAACAACTTGGAGGAGTTTGTACTGAGTGGCCAAATTTAAGACAATTTGCAGATTTAAATAATCAGACTAAATGCACTTATTATTTGTAGCATACTGAATGAAAATTATAAGATCACAGTGACACTATTTTAGAAAAAGTAAATATGTTTTCCACAATTGGAGGTGACAATTTCACCAATTCTTATTCTGTTGATTTGTGGCATAAGAGAGAAAAATATCAATCCCTTGTAAGGAAAAGCTCTAGTTCATCCCTTGGAAGAACCAAAGTTGTTTTTAAAAATATGCCAAGGAATGAATATAGAATGACAAGAGTTAGAAAATCAATACATCTCAACTACTAGTAAAAAAATGGATTCACACCAGGACTTCCATATAATATAGTTATTAGGTAAAAGGGTATCACATGGTACCAAAGTGTATACCCATAGATTACCTACTTGTCACAATGTAAGGGAGGAGATGGGTATGATTGGCTTAACTAGTGATTATAATTGGCATCATGAAGAGTAACCCAGCCACTCTCTGGAGTCCCTCCCAAAGCAATGCAACTCCTGCCAAATATGTTAGGTTCAACTTACACTTTGTGAAATTCCAGACAGTTCAGAACACAAGACATTCTTTATGACAATCGGCCTCATCTCTTTAACCAGAAATACTTATTTTCTAAAAAGTGGAGTAACAGATTGAAAGAATATAAGAAGCATAATAAGCCAGTGCAGTGTCCAAATCTTGACAGAAAATAGACTAACCCTAAGACATTTCAGGACAATTGGGGAAATTTGAGTAATATATTAAGGAATGTTAATTTATTGGGTGTGATAATAGTATCATGGTTCTGCAGGAGGAATATGCTAATCCTTAATACATTTATGCTGAAATATTTAACAGTGAAGTATCAAGATATCTGCAACTTGCTTTCATATCTAGAAAACATATGAAGCAAATAAGCCAAAATATTATTTACTGAACTAGGAGATGGAAAATATGAATGAATTATTCCACAATAGTTTTTTGGGAAAAAGACATGGTCTCCTCTCTTAAGGAATTCACAGACTAAAGGAAGGTTAAGGAAGTGAGGTTTGTGTGGATATTTTGAAGTTACCTGACAACAATTATAATACAGTAAGGTAAATGCTGAGATAAACACCCAAAATGCAATGTTGGACCTTATGGGTTTTATGCATTTGGATAAAATATGTAAATGCTCTATTGTCTAACTACAAAAAGAAACAGAGAACTAATGACCAACTTGGCCCAAGCAGTCTCGCAAAGGAGAGAAAATCAAGCTGTCCAAAGGAACAAAAGACTTCCCAGAAAAAGAGTCATATTCCAACATGGTTTGCAGTTTCTTCTCTAAAGTCACCTGCACCTGGCCATCTACCTGAGGCATATGGTACATTTAACTGGTCAAGGTGTCTCTTAGAAAGTGTGCCCAGAAATCCTCCATTAACCAAATTCTCCAACACTGAAATGGAAAAGAATAAATGAAGGGTCATTCTGTAAACTCTGAGTTGTGACTTCTGTGTTCCAGTCAGTTTCAAAGATCACCTTGTGTGTTGAGGTGTCTACTTTGGGCAATTTTATGATTTCACAAACATAGAATGATGTGAACATAACCCTATGAACACTAATATAAGCCACGTGGCATTCAACAAAGCAGTGGAATGTCTGAAAAATGCTGGGAGCTACAAGAGTTTACAACCTAGCTTGATTTGAGGGGTAATAATTGAAGAAGGGAACGCTAACTTCATTAGGACTGAATTCTGAAGTAACAAGGTTGGGAGGTGAATTTGGAAGGAAGATTCTTGTAGGCAGAGGGAACAGTTTGTACTAACGGAAGGAATGGAAGTTACATGTTTTTGAAGAAACAAATTAGGGCTATAATGGAATGAGCAAAGAAGAGTGGAGAAATTGGAGAGGGAGAGAAGGATGATGTCTGATGGGCACTGCAGGACATATTGGGTATTCAGATTTTATTCTGAGAGCAATCGAGAACCTCTGAAGGATTGTAAAGCAGAGGAATTGCATAACTAGAGTAGCATTTAAAAAAGTTCCTCTCTTTTCAAATGTCATTAGCGGGGACTTGAAGCAGTAGTTTTTGCTCTATTGTGGCCTGGCTGTTGCCTATCAGTCTATGAAATCCTATTCCTTATTTCCACATGTGTCTTTGTGAGAAATTCTATAACTTACGATAACCTAAGTGAATTTCATAACAACCCAGAAAAGCTTAATTAACAAAACACATGGGACTCAGTTAATGATTTCTCACCAAAAGGTAGGGATTAGTGTCCTCATTCTATAGCTTTAGAAACTGAGGCTCAGAGAAATGAATTCACCAAATCTTGTGTTGTAGCTGAAATTTTAATCCTTATCTAAAGTTCTGGCTTTTCCCACTTCCCTACTGTTTCCCTCCACATAATGCTAAGCTAACCTTAATGCAGGTAGGAGGTAAAACAAATATAGCAAAAAGGGATTCCTAACTTTAATGCTCATCTTTTTCCTTCTTTGTCAATATATTTGTCTTGTATTTCTTTCTTCACCATCTAAAGTTTCATAAGGTATATGCAAGCAGAGACCATCTCTCCTTCACTGGTCTATTATTCAGTTAGGCTTTGAACCTATTTAATATATTTTTGTTGAGTGAATCCCCTACAAACAGCATTTTTATGTCACCATTACTTAAAGGCTATTAGCTTGGCACTAAATATTTTTTACAGTTTTTGACCCCCACCCCTAGATCTCCAGGCTCCACAATGACCATGTCTTCCAAAATATTTGTTCCCACTCATGGTGCTATACTTTAATAATATCTGTGTCTTCTGCCTGATTATCAGCTGTATCCCATCATTACTCAGGAGTAGCTTAAATGTCACCTCCTCTGTATTCTCAAAACAATTTGTATGTAACCCTGAACCATCATCATCTTTCTCGTCATTCTCATCATCATAACTAGTATTGTCCATGTGCCTCTTCTCTCTCTCTCTCTCTCTCTCTCTCTCTCTCTCTCTCACACACACACACACTCATATACAAGCATTATCAATGAATATCATGAGTGCTTACAACCAGTTTTCAAAGTATCATTATCCTCTTTGTAGGGATGAAGGGGCTTACTTAGTCACATAGCAAATAAGTTAATGGTCTACTTTTCAAACCCAGGTCCATTGGTTTGACTTCACAGTCATGGCAGTTGTTTTTTTTTTTTTCCAAATGATTTCCTCAGGGGTAGAAATTATTTGGGATTTATTATTTTCCTATAATGGGCCTGGTGAATAGCAACAGGTATTCCATAAACATTTTTCTTAGCTGAAAAAAATTACAAATGCATACCATGTTAGACCCTACTTTTACATTTTTCTTTGAGTCTTTTCCCACCTTAAATGCCCTGTGCCATACTTTCTCTTTATCTATTTAAATTCTACCAAGCCTTTGAAATACCTCCTCTGTGGGACCCCTTGGTTTATTGCAGCCTAGACTGGTCTTTTCCTTTCACCCCCCACACTTCCCCCTCACTTTGAATAATGCCAGCCCATATATTTCAGCCCTGGATTGCATTCTGCTCTACCTTAGGCTGGTATTGCTTCACTTGTGGTTAACTTCTCAGGACAAGAACAGGGTCTTCTCTTTGGAATCTCCAGAACACATAACACAGACACTTTTTTTTTTTTGAGACTAGGTCTGGGTATACTGCCCGCAGTCCTGGGGTAGTCCTGATCCCGTGGACTCAAGCGATCCCCAGTCTCAGCTTCCCAGGTAGCTGAGATTACAGGAGTCCACCACCGTGACCTGCTGTTTTTTCGCAACCTGGTCTCACTGTGTTGGCTGGGGTAGTCTTGAACCCGAGAACTCAAGCGATGCCTGGCCTCTTGCCTTCCAACACTTGGATTACAGGCACGCGCCACCATGCCTGACCTAACACAGACCTATTCTTATGGCTCATTGATTGGAAAGCTTCTTTCATCTAGAGTCAAATATCCTTCAGTAACACTGGGAAATCACATTCAATTCTATGTACCCTAAGAGAGACAGTCAAAGTTCTGATTCTAATATTCTAATAACCTAATTCTATTCTCATGGCCCAACACTGGAACTCCAGATTCTATTCTTGGAATTACATGGCCTACTTTTGGACAGCATGCCATATTTTCTCAACCTAAAATCTTATCATTTGACATTACATTTTACTACTATAATTTAAGATCTCATTATTAAAATACCTACTTCCAATCTTGGAACTCAAAATCTACTTAAATAATTATAGACTCTACTATTAAAGCCTCAGGTCTGAGTTTCCCCCTACAAAATTCTACTACTTAAACTCAAGGTTCTACTCTCAGAAACTGAAATTCTCCTGTAAGAACTTACACTTTATACCTAGAGACACAGGTTCTATTATTGGCATAAGAATCGAGGCCACAGCCAGGCACGGTGGCATGTGCCTATAAACGACAGCTTATGGAGTGGTGGTGGGGTCTGGGGATCGCAGTTCGAGTCCAGCCTGGGGCAACACAGTGAGACCTAGTCCCAAAAAATAGCTGGGCATAGTGGCGTGCACCTGTAATCCTAGCTGCCTGGGAAACTGAGACTGGGGATTGCTTGAGTCCATGGTACAATGGGCAATGTGAGCCTGCGGTTCCACGGGTAAAAATAGTGAGACCTAGTCTCAAAAAAGGAAAAAAAAAAAGAGTTGAGGCTACAGCACTGGTAACAGAATCTTGGATTCTGTTACTGAGATTAAATTAAGGCTCTACACTTGGAACTCTAATTTCAGAATTGAATAATTTGTGTTTGGAACTCCTGATTGTATTGTGAGTCCTTTAGTCTATCAATGAACATAAAAATTATGATATCAAAACATAAAATTTCATCCCTTGGATTATAGTTTCTATTTGTTTAACATCAAGTTTTACTACTGGAATCAAGATTCTTCTAGATGTGGGAATCTAGAAGTACTTATCATAGTTGTTAAGATAAAAGCTTGTGCTTTGGAGTCATACTGCTTATAATCAGATATTATCTTTGTGCCTTCCAGGTGTGTGACCTTCAGAAAGTTATTTAATCTCTCTATGACTTGGTGAAATCATAGGTAAAACAGGGATGAAATGATAGTTATTTATATGACATTTTTTGTAAACACTAAATATAATAATAAGAACAATACACTTAGTATAATGCTTTAGTACTGTGAAGACTGATTCTAATTCCAATGTAATATGCTAAGTTTCAATTTTAAAATTTCATAATTTAGGGGCTGGGCACGGTGGCTCGTGCCTGTAAGCTTCAGCCTATGAAGTGGCTGGGGCTAGGGATCGTGGTTCAAGTCCCGCCTGGGGCCTGTAGCGAGACCTAGTTCCAAAAAAATAGCTGGGTGTGGTGGCACACGCCTGTAATCCCAGCTACCTGGGAAGCTGAGGCTCGAGATTGCTTGAGTTCGTGGTACCCTGGGCAACGCGAGCCTGCAGTTCCACGGGCAAAAACAGCGAGACCTAGTCTCAAAAAATAAAATAAAATAAAATAAAATTTCATAATTTAATATTCCACCATAAAGCTCTGCTATGGCAATAGAAGATTTACAACTGGAACTCAAATTTCAATATTGTATTACTGGAAGCTAAAGTTCTAATATTTATTTTGATAATATAATTTTATTCTTATGTTATTATAAAATATACTACATATATTATTATAAGAATATTTTTATATAATTTATTATTATATTATCTTCATTCATTCTTACAATGTCAGATTCTAGTTCAGAAAAGAACAATACTTTCCTGAAATGGAAATTCACTGTTGGACCTCTAAATGTTATTTTCATAATTCGATATTCTACTATTGGAACTCCAGACTCCAAACTCAGAGCTTGAATTTCTAATACTGAACTCCAATATCTACTATTGAAACTTTAAGTTCTGTTCTCTGAATTGGAGCATTCTATCATTAGAAATTAGATGCTACCTAGAACCCAAAATTCTTTTGTAAATATAGGCTCTCTTTGAACTTGAGTCCTACAATTAAATTCCATAATCACAACCAGAAAATCCCCCTTTGAATTTTAATACTAGCAACCTAAGAGTCTACATTTTGAACCCAAGCTCTCATGTTATACCTACATATTTTATTTTTGACCTCCAAGCTCTATCAAAGTCTGAGATTCTAATGCTGAATTCAAATTTGGAATTGCAAATTGATAGTCTGTGTAAGAGCTGTGAACATTATGTACATATTATTATCATTTTTTTTTTTTTTGCTTCTTCCCTTTCAAACGAGCAGGTCTCTGGCTCCTTTGACCATGACTCTACTACCTGTTGGACACATTCAATTACATTGCTATTTTTCTTTGTACCACCCCATAATTAACTTTTTTTCCTCTGAAATACTTTAAGACCCTATTTGGTTTTAATGAATTTATAATAAGTTATTTAATATTAATGAGTTCCACAATTATCTATTCAACATTGCCAATGGGAAAAATCAAGGAGACAAAGAGAGGAAGTCTTAATGTCTGATATAGAGCGATGAGTGATATAACATGTTTAGGAAGACTTTTACAGGTTAGGTGACCTCCTATTGGGGTCTGGTGAAAGGAATATAATTTTAAGAGAGAAATAAGGGCCCTTTAGACAGAACAATAGGAGTAACAGCATGGTGCTATAAAAGTGTCTTTGAGAATGGAAAATTGCTCTGTGTAGTCAGAGCACTGGATCTAAGGAATGGGCTGGTGATGACAGTAATTAACAGTCAGTATTCATAGTCATACTACATATACAAAGTCTTTTTAAACATGTTGTGAAGGGAGGTTTTTTAGCACAAGGATTGACACCAGAACTGTGATGGCAGCTAGACTTGTGTTATATTTGATAATGATTTTCTTTGATAATCATTTAACATCTCTACATTTCAGGTTTCTCACCCAAAAATAAAAATACATATTTCACTGAGTTTTGTGTGGATTAAATAAAAGTGTTTGTCAAATTCTTATATATTAGCCAGCACTTAATAATAATAATCAATAGCAGGATAAGCTATTATTATTTAATCTATAAGGTATAGGCTGGGTATGGTGGTTCCTGCCTGTAAATGGCAGCCTAGGAAGCCGTGGCCGGGGCCAGGGATTGTGGTTCGAGTCCTACCGGGGGCACGTAGTGAGCCCTAGTTCCCAAAAAAATACAGCTGGGTGTGGTGGTGCGCACCTCTGTTCCCAGCTACCTGGGAACTGAGGCTGGGGATATCTTGAGTCTGGTACCCCGGGTAACATGACCTGTGATTCCACAGCAAAAATAGCAAGACCTAGTCTCAAAAAAAAAAAAAAATCTATAAGGTACAAATTACTCTTTCATTACTTCTGAGGAGGAAACAGGCTAAGTGGTTAAGGTGGGATGCCAAATCTTAAGCCTTTTTTAGTAAACTAGAGACTCCAGACTGCAAAAGCAGGTTGGGACCAGATTGCTAAGAACTCTGAATGACAGTAAAAACTTTGAGCTTTATGCTGTTTAGGCTTTGAGGAGCCACTGAAAGATTTTTAAGCAAGAGAGAGTTTTGAATCATATTTATATTTTAGAGAGAATTCAGAACCTTTAGAATAGATTCTTTGGACTTACAATTAACAATTGCAATTATAATGATAATAAAAATGTATTGAATACTCATTACATATGAGGCATATAGGAAGGATCAAGGTACATTGTGTTTTGTTTTTAGAAACTAAACTATCAAATAATAATAAAGATAGACCTGGCAAGGGAAATCAAAAAATCATCTCGTTTTTAAAAAGCCCATGGGAAGAAAATAAAGTATGATTCCATCATTTCTAATGTAATTTTCCTCCTTGGAAGTGGAAAGGTGTTTATATGCTTTTCTCTACAGATATCTTACAGATATTGAGATTAGGGATCTAATCTTCACAGCAATAGGAAACACACACTGACTAGAAACCAGGGGTCCTGATCGTCTGATCTTGTGCTAAATTCTCCAGTGGACATAATCCTGGCTAGTCAGTTCTCTTACTACAGTAACTTCTTTCATCCAGAGTAGACTGGAGCCTTTCAGACAGGGACTTTATCAAGCTAATCACCCTGACACCTACTCTGGGTTCTGAATATCAGTTTTTGGTGTTTTTTTTAACCTGGTAGGTGAGATGATCATTGTTACACAGAAGAAAGCATATGGAAGCTGAGACTCTTCAAATCACAACTTCCTCATCTATGAAACAATATATCTTTAAAATACCCACATCACTGGGTTGTTGTGAGGCTAAAATAGAAAATACATTGAATAATGTCTCACAAATATAAATATTTATACTTGCCTCTTAAATTCCTAAATATAATCTGCTCCTAAGAAAGTAAGAAAAGCCAGAATTCTCTCCTGTTGATTTCTAAAGTCAGACCCAAAGTTGGCCATTTATACCAATACTACACTATTTTTTCAAACTTTTTTTTTTTTTGAGACTAGATCTCGCTATTTTTTTGCCCGTGGAACTGCAGGCTCTCATTGCCTGGGGTACCACAGATTCAAGCAATCCCCAGCCTCAGCTTTCCAGGTACAGGCGTGCGCCACCACGTCCAGCTATTTTTTTGGAACTAGGTCTCGCTACGGGCCCCAGACGGGACTCGAACCGCGATCCCTAGCCCCTGCCACTTCACAGGCTGAAGCTTACAGGCACGAGCCACCGTGCCCGGCATTTTTTTTAACTTTTAAGACACAAGGTCTAGCTATGTTGCCCAAGGTTGTCTTGAACCTGCGGACTCAAGTGATCCCCAGCCTCAGCCTTCCAGATAACTGGGATTACAGGCATGCACCATCACACCCAGCAACACCACTACTACACTATTAGGCAAGTAACCATCTTATTCAGATTTCTGAAAAAGTCTCCAATTTCCATTAAATTTTTTTATTTGGTACAATTTCATTTCTTCTCAGTAGTCAGAGTAATATTTCAAACATCAATTGGATCACATCTACTTCATGATTGAAGAACATCCAATTGTCTCTGAGATAAAATCCCAAACTCATCCTATGGGCTATAGGTTCTTTGTGATCAGATTTTTGTCTAGTGCTCTCGCCACTCATCCTGAGCAGGCCATTCTAGCCACAATAACTGTCTATAAGTTCCTTAGGCTCTTGTACACCAGGACATTGCATATGCTGTCCTTTGGTTAAGTGCTAGTTGACCTTCAGGTCCCAACTTACATGTCATGTCCTCAGAAAAAAACTTCCTGTACCCTCTTGAACAATTGATTCCTCAAAAATTTCTAATTATCCTCTCCATTAATGACCATATAAAATTCCACAGTTATTATATATTGATTTGCACTTACTACATTGTGTCTTTTCAAAAAAAAATGTATTTTAGGCCTAGGGACGAGTCTGCTTTTACATCTACCCCTTTATTCCTAGTATCTGGTATCCTGAAAATATTGGTGTTGAAATATTTATTATTATGAAATGTAGATGCTCAGTTTGTTTCCTGTCTTCTCTCTCCTTCCTACATTTATTAGATTATTATTTCAAGCACCTAACTAAATACTCCACAGCTAACAAAGCTCTTCTATCTCAAGATCTTAAGAGTACAATCTTTGGAACTAAGATCTGGGTTCAAATCCTTGCTTTGAGAGTTGGGCTGTACATGATCTCATGGAGAAGTTAACATAAATCTCAAAAAATTGTTGTGAAGATTAAGAATGTTACTAAGCAGAGCAGTGAGACATACAAGTACTTATAAGCGGCAGCTTTTTGTTTATCATTCATAATTATTCTCTGAATGTTTCTAGGCATGTATCTTTGTGCACTGGCGAACAACTGTATTTTGTGTCAATATACCTTGTCAGTCATGAAAATTGGCTCCATGAGCTTGGGCAGCCTGTGTCTACAAGTCTCATTTTCTTATCTCTAAAACAGGCTTAATAATTCCTACTCTATTTGCCACACTGCACTATTATGGGACATATACAAGATGGTATAGAAACAAAGGCCTTTTAGATTGTAAAGGGCTATATGTAAAAGTAAAGGTTTATCATTATTAATACCTGGCACACCTCCCCAGAGACTCTGGTAAATGAAATTGGAGTGATCTTCCAAGTCACTGAGGCCAGGGAAAGAACTTTGGCCTGAAGGCCAAGTTTGAACCTGATCTCCTCTCATGGGATCAGGACTCTGTTTAATCCCTGATTGAAGAGAGAAACCTGAATATCACCAACTCTTCAATGCCTCAGGTGTAGAGAGGGAAAAAAAGTCCAAAAATAAGACATAGCTTGTTTGTCTTCCCTATTGCTACATGCTGAGATAGAACAGGGACCTGGCAAGTCTCTTTTTATTTCCTAAACCTCCTTGCTCTTTCCCCAAGGCAGATATGCAGCATTATTAGAACCTTGGAAAGAAGGGCTTTTTATTAGCTGTACTGATGATAACTGCTTCACAGATCTTCAAGGCCCATCCTCACTGTTATGTCAAGGAAAACACATTTTCCTGGAAATCCAGGAGGTGGTATTAAAATGTTTTAAAAAAGCATGTAATTTATTTATTTCTTTATTTCCCGCCCCCCAGCATGTAATTTAAATGTCAACCATTTACTCACATATTTGTGACCTTGGGCAGGTCCTGGGCTTCAGGCCCCTAAATAAAATGGTAAGAGATGCTGGATATTAGGATCATTGATCATCCTTTACAGTTAGTAATGTGCTTGTAAATATTTTATAGCTAGCTCTCCAAGTATAATCCTGATATAAATGTTGATTAATATTTTAGTCTCTGTTAACAAGATAAAAGTAGAACAACAGACATCTATTGAAATATCACTCACTGTCAATAATATATTGACTGACTTCTTTGCTAAGTTAGACAATGGTTTCCAAATGCTGTGAGACTATTTCTTCAGTTTTTATTGTGTTTTTCACAATGTAACAGCCACACACACAACACAATTGTGTTTAGGTTACATGAACATTTGTTTTTTCTTAAGACTTTCTTAACACTTGACAATTAGTCAAACAATCTCTGAATATGCAGCATCTGCCCATTTCTGTTATATAAATATTCCCATCATATAAATCCTGCACCACTGGGGTTTCAGGATCTCGGAGTCTTTTGGGGTCTTGAGGCTGGAGGCCTGGCCTCCATCCTTTTAGTTTCTGGGGTTGGAGGGACAGAGCACTCAAGGGTCCTGAGCTGGGAGAGGACATTAGTAGGCTCCACCTTCCAAGCCCAGCCCTATGAGTCTGGATTGGCTGGAGGTGGGAGTGGAGGTCCTTTCGAATGGTTCAGGCCCTTGGAGAAGAGTTCCAGCACACCCCTGCCACAGCCTAGGTCACTGACCGGGGGGGGGGGGGGGGGGGGGGGGGGGGGGGGGGGGGGGGGGGGAGGATGGGTAGGGTGAGTTCTATGCCACCAGGATCCCAGGATCTCAGAGTCTCAGATCCGGGGTCAGGCTGGGTAAGTGGCTTCTGCCTCCATGTGGGCAGGGGGTGTAGGCCCAGGCCCCTCTGCTGTGGGCATGGGGTAGGAGAAAGGAGGTCCCCTTCTGGTTTACTCCAACCTCAATCAAATCTGCCCTAGAAATGAAAAAAACAAAACAAAACAGTCTCTCCAGCTACAGATATAATGATGACCCTGGATACACTTTCGCCTGGATAGGACAAGCAGTGTGTTAGGAACTACTGAGACAAGAAGGTGAGACCAGCAGTTGAGGTAACCTGTCACAGATTTCTACTTACATCGTCTCCAGGGCTGGGAAACCAAACCCCTGGTCCACAGTTTCATGCAATATGAATGAGGCTCCCTCCTCTACCAATCAATGGGAGAAGAAAGTCACAGGGATGTGGCTGTGGCCCCATGGCAGAACTGATAACATAAGAGAGGAGCTGGACCAACCACCTGGGAAAGTCTGTCTCCATCAGGTAACACCTTCACTGCCAGCGGCTGGGAGTTGGACTCCCAAACCAAGATATCAGAACTATATAGCAGACAAGGAGCACTATGAGATGAACACCAGAAAGGATCCCAGAGAAATGCACCATGTATTTGCCGTGCAACAAGTTCCTGACATGCTTGGCCTGACTATCCACCTCAGTTACTCCTAGAGATCCCAGCAACCTCATCTTTTGCTGTCCAGGAGTGCAAATCTGCAGCCAGGAAAAAAGGACATTGTTCCAGAAAAAGAAGAGACCAGTGTGCTGCCAAGCGTGTACCAACAACTTGCAGCATGAGGAGTTGGAGTGATAGAGGGGAAGGGGGGGAAATAAGGGTACAATATGAGAGGGCCAAACCTTAAGGGGAATGACAACCATACAAACGTGACCAATATCGTATGAAAATTATGAAATACTTAATAATAAAAATAAATAAATATTCCCACCATAACCAATTTCACAAAAATTTCAATTCAGATGAAGTCAAATTTATTTTTCGCTCTGATTGCTTGTCCATTTTGTGTCATTACCTAAGAAATCATTGCCTAATAAAGACCATAAAGATTTAGATCTGTTTCTTTCTAAGAGTTTCATGATGATTTAACCATTTTGAGTAAGTTTTTATATAGCTAGGACACAACTTAATACTTCTGCACATAGCTACTCAGTTGTCCCTAGCACCATTACTTGAAAAAACTGTTCTTTCCCATTGAGCAGGACAGCACACTATAATTTAAAGCATTTGAAACACTAAATTTATTTCTTTGTGAAAAAATTATAATTAAAAAAAATTGATAATATATTATCCATAATCGATAAAATTGTCTATAATTTGAATAATGTTTGCCTTCTTAAGTAACTTATGAGTGACTTAGGGAAATGGTCCCACTTCTAAGTTTGGATTAGCTTTCAACATTTTATTTCTTGTACTTTCAACACTATGAATTATCTCCAAGAGTAAGGCTTTTTGCTGGTGTTCTTTTTCCAAGAGATCTTTATTCTTTTGGTGACAACGACTTTCCTTGTTTATAAATTCCTCTGGCTACACACCTAAAGTTTAAGTAAGGAGTGTTAATACACCCATACTCACCCTTTTCTTCTGAAATTTCATTTATGTCCAATTAAAGTTTATCTTGTAGTCATCACTTTTTGTTTGCTTTGATATTTTCATCAGTTTCTACTTTTGATTATTCATTTTTGTAAAATATTAAGTAGGTTCTATTACTGGTAGAAAATAAGGCGGCACAATATATATTTCATTGTCTATGCAAGAATTGAATAACAGATATAGTGACCAATCATGACAGACTTTGAAGTAAGTGATGTGACTGATCATTGATCATGATGAGCATCTGTTATTTACCTAGTGATTTGTGGGCTGTGGAGATAGCAAAATTTGTATTTTGTACAATTACTCAGTTAACACACTGTGATAAATGAAACCTAATTGTATTTTGGGGGGAATGATGTTATTTAACCAAATTTAACTAATATTTGCGCATTTCAGAATAGTACCCAAAAAAAAATAGTGTAAAGCAAGGATTACCTATATTTATCAACTGTTTTTAATATAATTTAATTTTACATTTATGTAAAGACTTTTAAGGGACTGTATGCAACTATTTACTCACAGTTTCTTAATATTTAGCAACTGGCACTCATGTGCCAATATGAGTGGCTCCAGGCCTTACAACTGACAGCATATATATTCCTCTATTCTGTGAACCCCCTTCCATCAGCCAAAACACATGTACATATACATACAAAAACATTAAAAACAAAAACAAGACCACAATTTTCCCTAACAAGAGTTTGAATCAGAGGAGAGCTCAGTGTTTGTAGAAGTGAGGGAAATTCATACATACATGAGAACACACAAATATATTCATATCATTCATTCACATATACAGCTGGGGTATAACACACCCAAATAAAATAAACCCTATAGAGTCATCCCTCTATAATTAATTCTGACTACTTGGAAGGCTTATTCTGTGCTCCAAAATCTTTTTTTTTTCTTTTGCTTATTTGCTTTTCAGAGTTTGAGAGAATATGTATAAATGTAAGAGTATATGGAAGCTGTTGATTCTTTTCTAGAGCTATAAAGAGAAAAACAGGGAACTGAGGTTTAAAAAATGAGAAAAGGGAAGATAATTAACTTTAACAGTGTCTGGCAAGGAACTGACCGTTCCTTGATAACCCTTAAAACCACATGATCATACAGATGAGAAAAACAAGACTCAGAGTAAGTGACTTCCTTCAGTGAAACACCTGAAATCAAAAGAACTGTAAATTGAGCTCTGATCTGTTAATTCCAAAGCAGAGGTTCAGGCCTGGCACGGTGGCTTGTGCCTGTAAGCTTCAGCCTATGAAGCAGCAGGGGCTAGGGATAGCGGTTCGAGTCCCGCCTGGGGCCCGTAGCGAGACCTAGTTCCAAAAATAAAGCTGGTTGTGGTGGCGCGCACCTATAATCCCAGCTACCTGGGAAGCTGAGGCTGGGGATTGCTTGAGTCTGTGGTATCCCGGGCAACGAGAGCCTGCGGTTCCACAGGCAAAAATAGCGAGACCTAGTCTCAAACAAACAAACAAACAAACAAACAAAAAAACCAAAGCAGAGGTTCATTATACTTCACTGTATTATCTCTGTATATGGTCAGTAGAATGGAATAGGCTTGTGAACTAAAAGCATCCTGACTGAACAACCTGAAGTAAGGTTCAGAGATTCAGATGCTTGAATGACAATTTCCTTTTGGTATCTAGTTCAAGTTTGCATGATTAAAAGTCAGGTGTCCAGTCCCTTATGAAAAATATGCTATAAACATTCCCCACTGTCAAGTCTACTCTAACACTTTCCTTCTGGGGTGAGATGAAGGCAGTGTGAGATGATCACAGATAGAGCTCTAACAATAATAATTACACATGTGGAAATATTTTCTTGTGTTATCCAGTCAAATTTGAAAGTTCTCAGTGGTTTTCCCTCCCTAGTGGTAGCTACACATCCCCATGCAGGGTGTGGGAGGGGTGCTGATGCTGACCTAACAAGGCAATCTAGCCTAACCTGAGCTGAAATCCCATCTCTGCCTCTTAGCTATCTTGGACAAGTAACTCTATCTATCTGATGTCAGGTTTCAAATCTACCAATGCACTGAAATAACACTATTTTTTCCCTCAGAAGCCTGCTCCCAAAGCACTGCTGTCTCCCTGCTGGATAGTGCAGTGTAATAAACTGCCCAAGCCTGTAACCTAAGTGTCACCTTCGCCTCCTCCTTCTTTTTCACATGCCAATCCGGTCACAAGTTTGAGAAATTTTACCACCTAAAACATCTATTATCCTTATTCTGCCCTAATTCAAGTCACCAGAAATTTTACCTGTTTATTTTTGCTATAAGACACTTAGAACTGGCTTTACCATCTCCAAATTTGTGTTCTCTAATCTATTCTCTACTGTTAGCTGTTAGAGAGATCTTTCTAAAATCAAACTTGTTAATGTCACTGACAAGCTTAAAAACCCTCATGGCTTTCCACTGCCCATAACATAAACTCAAAGTCCTTGATATAATTATAAGGTCTTTCCTGATTTGGCTTTGATTGTCATTGCTCCACATTATCCTCTTTGCCTCAGCCAAAATCATTCCATCAATTCAATCAGATACACCATGTTTTCTCTTGCCTCCAGGTTGTGGCACATTCTATTCTTGCTGCCTGGAACATAACTCTTTCTCTATTTAGTCCCTTCTTGTTCCTCTATCCAGTTCACCTAGTGAAAACTAGCATTCTTCAAGACTCCATGAGGTATGGCTTCCTCTAAATAATCTTGTCCAACATCTAAGTTTGGGTAAGAGGCCATGGATTTGTGTTCCTATAGCAACCTACACTTAGTCTCTGAAATCATAATTGTATATTTTCTCACTGTCTCCATCAGTAGAGTCTAAATTCCATAAGGACAAAGGCAGTATCTTCCTTATCACAGAGCACAGTGCCTAGTACAAAGTAGTGTTCAATACATATTTGTTTGGCAGATTGAATTAATGAACTGTTCTCTAGCCCAGGCCTCTAGTTCTATACCTTCACTTTCAGTATTTGCTGCTTCTCCTTCCTTCTTTTATTTTTTTGAGACTAGGTCTCTCTATTTTTGCCCATGGAACCCAACCACAGGCACATTGCCCGGGGTATCACAGACTCAAGTGATCCCCAGCCTCAGTTTCCCAGGTAGCTGGGATTACAGGCGCATACCACCATGCCCAGCTATTTTCTGGGGACTAGGTCTTGCTACGTTGCACTGAGCGGAACTCGAATCCGCGATCCCTGGTCCCCGCCATGGTTTCTTAGGCTGCCACTTACAGGCATGCACCACCATGCCCAGCCATATGTGGGCCATTCTTACTGGCGTAAGGTGGTATCTCATTGTGGTTTTGATTTGCATTTCCCTGATTGCTAGTGATGTTGAACATTTTTTCATGTACCTGTTGGCCATTTGTATTCCTCTTTGGAGAAGTATCTTTTTAATTCTTCTCCCCATTTTCTAACTGGTTTTTCACTTTGTTTTTGTTAAGTTGTGAGTTCTTTGTGTATCTTTGTTATCAGACCCTTATCACTTGTATGGAGGGCAAAATTTTTTTCCCCACTCAGTTGAATTTCTTTTTGTTTTCTCTGTTGTCTTTTGCTGTACAGAAGCTTTTTAGTCGTCTGATGTAGTCCCAGCTGTTTTTTTTTTTTTTTTTTTTGAGACTAGGTCTCACTATTTTTGCCCATGGAACCGCAGGCTCACATAGCCCAGGGTACCATGTACTCAAGCAATACCTGGCCTTAGCTTCCCAGGTAGCTGGGATTATAGGTGCACACCACCGTGCCCAGCTATTTTTGGGGGGGACTAGGTCTCACTGTGTTGCCCCGAGTGGGACTCGAACCATGATCCCTAGCCCCAGCTGCTTCATAGGCTGAAGCTTACAGGCACGAGCCACCATGCCCAGCTTGTTTTCATTTTTTAACTTGCTATAGATGTATCCAGAAATGAATTTCTGGATTATAACTCATGGAGGGTTTTGCCCATGTTTTCCTCTATGTATATTATGGTTTCTGGTCTTACAGTCAAGTTTTTTATCCATTTTGAGTTGATTTTAGTACATGGTGTGAGGGAGCTGTCTTGGTCCATTTTTTTTGCATGTTTTGGACCAGTTTTCCCAGCACCATTTATTGAAGAGGCTATCCTTGTTCCAGTGTAAGTTTTTCACTTCTTTGTTGAAGATTAGCTAATTTGAGGGGGGAAAAGAAAAGTGAAGAGCATTTTAATATCATTTAGGATATGGATAATTTTTTGATATATCAAAATTTGACAAGTGGTGATCTTTTTTTTTTCTTTCTCACAAGTGGTCATTTCTTAAAGGTTATTTGAAATACAAAATCTGAAATTGTATCAATGAATTTTTTGTACTCTTGTTCCCATTAAAATCTTTTGCTCTGTATTATAACTTTCTTTTCTTCCAAGAGTTAATCCCAGATGTGAGGGCGATCTAGCTGCGACATCTGTCACCCCATTGATGACCAGGGTTGATTCTTCTGATCTGGCTGGCTAGACGGGTATCCCCTTCCTCCCTCACTGCTCCATGTGTTTCCCTCCCGAAGCTACGCGCTCCGTGGAAGAGAATTGCCTTCCCCAAATAGAAACGAACCATTCTTCGGTCGAAGGTATACAAGTAGCTGCGCTCCCCTTCTAGAACCTCCAAACAAGCTCCCAAGATTTAATCCATTTCATTGTAAATATTAAAAAATCTGGCCGTGCATGGTGGTACATGCCTGTAGGTGGCAGCCTAGGAAGCCGTGGCTGGGGCCAAGGACTGCAGTTCAAGTCGTTTTGGGGGGAGAGGGAGAAGCACATAGTCAAAAAAAAATTGCTGGGTGTGGTGGCGCATGCCTGTAATCCCAGCTACCTGGGAAGCTGAGGGCTGGGGATTGCTTGAGTCTGTGGTACCCGGGCAATGTGAGCCAGCTGTTCCACCGGCAAAAATAGTGAGACCTAGTCTCAAAAAAAAAAAAAAAATCCTACATTGTTTTGGGGTTGGGGTCACCCCCATCTTTTCATTTGGGAAGTTGTCAGATTCATGATAGTGAGCACAAGATTTTCAAAATTCCAATATTTACTTGAAGACTTGAATTTTATCATTGGGAACAGTTATCTCCCCCCTCCCCCCAAATATCTTCTTTGAAGTGATAAGTTCATTTGATTAATTTTTAAGAAAATGTCATTAAACTCCCAAATCTGAATAACTATAACCTATCTGTTGTTCTTTAAAGTAAAAATGATGTTCAAGTAAAAGTGGTATTAGTGTCTGTGTGTATTTTCTAGTTTTGCTCACTGAAAGATCTTGGAAGCAATAGCATTCTAATAGCACATGAGCACGCAATTAACAGAATAAGATAAAAAATGAGCCCATTCTGCTATGGATAAATGAATAAATGAGGAAGAACCAAAGTATTCTCCAATTATGTAGGAAGGCCAGTAAAATAATATTAATGATGATGGAATTAGAATATTACCATTTGGAAACCACAGTAATAATTATATAATAATTACTACTCAGTAATAATTATGTCAAACAAGAATCATCAATGAATGTTAAAACTTGTGGGTAGGCCAGGTATGGTGGCACATGCCTGTAAGCGGCAGCCTAGGAAGCCACTGCCAGGGCCAGGGATCGTGGTTCAAGTCCCGCTGGGGGCACATAGTGAGACCTAGTTCCAAAAAAATATAGCTGGGCGTGGTGGTGTGTGCCTGTAATCCCAGCTACCTGGGAAGCTGAGGCTGGGGATTGCTTGAGTCTGTGCTACCCCTGGCAACGTGAGCCTGCAGTTCACAGGCAAAAATAACGAGACCTAGTCTCAAAAAAAAGCAAAACAAAACTTGTGGGTAGTTGCAAATGATCTCCACACAAGGTATTTATTAGTTTCATTAGTTACAAGGAGAAAAATGTAATTCCTTTACCTGGCAAATCTCACATTAATTAATCAAGTAAACAAATTTGCTATCACCAGTGATGGAACATATCTGTTATCACATACCTCTTGATATGTTGCATTGAGGATACAAAATAAATTCTGTAGTATTCTGCCAAAATGCATAGCCTGAACTAATCATCAATGAACATCACAAAAAACTGAAGGATATTTTACAGCACAAATGGCTGTACTTTCAAAAAGTATCAACATTATGAAAGATAAAGACTGAGAAACTGTTCCAGGTTAAGGGAAAATAATGAGACTTGACAAATAATTATAATATGTGATCCTCTACTCGGTCCTGGACCAGAAAAAAGTTACTGTCTTTTCTATAAAGAATATTAATGGCACAATTCAGAACATTTAAATAAGGTTCTATAAACACAGTACTATATCTAAATATATATGTATATATATATTTAAATACAGTACTATATCAATGTTAAGTTTATGTTTTGGTGACTATCTTGGTTTTGAGGAAATACGCTGAAAAATACTTAGGAATATAAATGGATTAGAATTACAATAGCCTATATATCTACATTTAATTTATCTTTCATTCAGTATACCTATAATTAACTGAACATAAACCCTAGTCAAAGGGAGTGACAGTGTAGCTGGAGAAGAAATTCAATATATAAGCCAAAAAATGGAATTTTTTTTTTTTTTGAGACTAGGTCTCGCTATTTTTGCCTGTGGAACAGCAGGCTCATGTTCCCCCGGGTACCATGGACTCAAAGCAATCCTCAGCCTCAGCTTCCCAGATAGCTGGGATTACAGGCACGCGCCACCACGCCCAGCTATTTTTTTGGGACTAGTCTCGCTATGTTGCCTCGGGCAGGTCTTGAACCGATATCCCCAGTCCCAGCCGCAGCCCCATAGGCTGTCGTTTACAGGCAAGCACCACAGTGCCCGGCTCAAAAAATGAAATTTATCAAACTTAATTACCAATTGTCCAGAAGAGAAGTTAAGGAAGAGAAGTTAAAGATAACTTCCAGATATTTGTTTTAGGCACATGGCTGGATGAAGCCAGAACATGAAAATCCTTTTTGGCCTGATTTCCCCCCAGTTTTAATGAGGTATTATTGAGAAATAAAAGACCTGAACTTTAGAGAACAAATTTTATTTTTTTTTAATTAAATTTGTTGATCATTTATGCATCTATTTAATTTTGGAGTTTTATTTTTACTTCTCCACATATAGTCCTCTTAAAGCATTAGTATGGGAGGTTTAATAGAAGACAAGTGAAACAAAGAACAAATTTTTTTTCCAGAGACTGGGTCTCGCTATCTTGCCTTGGGTGCCCACCGACCCAAGTGATCCCTAGCCTCAGCCTCCCAGGTAGCTGGGATTACAGGCGAGCGCCACCACGCCTGGCTATTTTTTAGAGACTAGGTCTCGCTATGTTGCCTGGGGTAATCTCGAACCTGTGGATTTAAGCAATCCCTGGCTTTGGCCTCCCAGTCCTGGGATTATAGGTATGCACCACTGTGCCCGGTCAAAGAACAAATTTTAAAGAGAAAAGAAAATTTTGAATGGGTGTTAGACCTTAAACTCACTTGAAGAAAACATCCTTAGAATGCTGACTTTCTATAAGCCATAGTCACCCTTTCATACCCGATTGGGACCAAAGAGATTATTTAGAGTCATTTGACAGTAATGGGAACCAATGAGAAATTGAGAGTGGGGAACCAAGTCAACCGATTGCAGTCTAAGGTAGATTAAAGAAGAAGAAATCTACAGCAGAAAGGAGGTGAGGGCCGGGCATGGTGGCACATACCTGTAAGCGGTCAGCCTAGGAAACCGCAGCCGGGACCACGGATCGCGGTTCGAGTCCGGCCTGGGGCCTGTAGCGAGCCCTAGTTCCAAAAAAATAGCTG
The DNA here is from genome assembly GCA_004024945.1 of Uropsilus gracilis. Lineage (NCBI taxonomy): Eukaryota > Metazoa > Chordata > Mammalia > Eulipotyphla > Talpidae > Uropsilus > Uropsilus gracilis. The sequence continues at coordinate 72,754 of PVHY01004593.1, forward strand.
GGCGTGGTGGCGTGTGCCTGTAATTTCAGCTACTTGGGAAGCTGAGGCTGGGGATTGCTTGAGTCCGGTGGTACCCGGGGCAAAAATAGCCAGACTTAGGTCGAAAAAAAAAAAAATAAATATATATATATATAGAAAAGTAGGGTGGAGAGCAGAAGGGAGAAAAGTTGAAAGATATTTCAGAAGAGCAAACTAGGTGGGAAGAGTCAAAATGGTGGGGGAAATTTTTAGAAGACAAAGGATTTTAAGTGGACTGCTCTGATCAGGGAGATGGTAGTGATGATAAAGGCAACCTCTTTCAACAAAAGAACCTGAATAGGAAGGAAGAAAGTGTGAAGCAAGAGGAAACTTGTCCTGAGAACATATGAATCATCTTTATGTGTAGCTACACCCGGGTATCATTATTCATAAACAAATGCAAATTTCTTGTGGTGGTTGTGAACTAGGCTTGGAAGCACAAGGCTAATGTTAGGTTGGCAAACTGATGTTATTACAAGTACCCATTTTTCTAGATTTTCTAGCAGTTAACTAACTCTTACAGGCTTTTTTGAATGTTGTAAAAAGGACTGTTTGCCAATCAGATGGGACACTGAAGGAATATCAGGATCTACTTCCAGCTTTTCCTGAGGTTAGATATAATTCACATGTAAAATGGTGGTAGTATAGTACTTAATTCATAGAGTTGTTGTGCTTATGAATCATAGCTTCCCTCTGAGCCCGGTTTTCTTGTTATAAAAAGGGGATAGTGTTTTTTTTTTGTAATGTGACTCAGAAGCAGGCAGCGAAGGCACACTCAAGATTGTATAGAAACAGCTTTCATTGATTGGAAGAGAGCTGTTAGATTATATTTTCTCTAAGGTGGCTGCTCAATTATTATTTGAAAGTTCCCAGAGATCTTATATAATTGTCTCATTAAGATTTATTATTAGGACATAACCTAAGGTAAGGTCAAACTGCCTTGTAATTTTGTTTTATACAGAAAAACACACTGGTTCTATGCTAATATGCAACAGAATGTGATAGGATCCAGTGTATTAGGCTCTATTATATTTTAGTGGATGAATGTTACATAAATCCATTAGGGAAATTTACAAGATCAACAATGCTGAAGAATCACCTATTTTTTAATACATATTACACACACACACAGAGCGAGAGAGAGAGAGAGAGAGCAAGAGAGAGAGAAAGAGAGAGAGCACAAAACAAATGAGAACAATTTTGAATCTAGGAAAGATTGAAGGTGTTTTGAAAGCAATAATCTGAACTAACATTGAGTACCCTTCTATGTGCCAGTCCTTTAAATAAATTACTTACAATCTTCACAACAACCCACAAGGTAGACATTAGAAAAACAAGTTTCAGAAATATTATATAACTAGCCCAGAGTCATAAGCAGAACCGGAATATTGTAGTATCATGATCTGTATCTGCCACCCAAATCCCGGCTCACTCTATACCACTCTATAATAATAAAACAGTGTATGTGGAAAATTTTGGGACCAGAGGGATTTGGAGAAATTCTTTCCCTTTCTCATTTCTGATAGTCTTCTTGTTTATTTTGTGGTTCCGATGTTTGCTCCCTAGAGTTTGAGTGGACTCGAATATGGGGTATCTTGTAAACAGAATAATTTCACAGTGTCCACTATATAACAATTTCCTTTCTTTCGAGTCTTACCTGGGATTTAGCAGGGGTGGGGTGAAAGAGATAAGAGAGTAGAGATGGGGTTGCTTAGAAAAATGGATTGCTGTTTTCTTACCTTTAAGTTGTTTGTGCACTTCAAGACAAGTCGTTGACCATTCTCTCCTCTTTGCTTGGCATATTATTTTTTTTTCTCTATTTTAGGGGAGCGTTAGTGTTAAGGATTTGTTTCTGTTGGAAATTTCTAATGATCGGAGCAGTTGCGTGCATAGAAAGTTAAGGTCAAAGACAATTCCTCCGTTTTGGGAGCGAAATGAATGTGTGTGTAAAAACGCTTTGTTCGGGGTCACTCTTCTTTCACCCAGACACACTGAGGGGATTAGAAGGGATCTCTCCAGAAACACGAGAAATGAAACAGACATTCCCTCACACTCCTGCTCTCTCAGGTGAGGGTCTGAGGGACAGGAACATCCACGTTCTTTCTGGCGAGAAGGAATTGATGCAGACGTGCGCGGGGTCAAGAGACTGGGCGAGCCAGAGAACCCCTCCCGGGTCGGTGCGGATCGAGGGCTTGCGGCTCCCGAGGGGCGTCCGAGGGGGCGGGCCGGGGCTGCCTGAGCGCCGGGAGCGCAGGGCGGCCATCCCCAGGCCGCGCTCCCGCCCGTTCCCCGCCGCTCGTGCCCGGGCGGCCACCGCAGTCCCCTCGCCGTAGCCGGGCGTGAGGTCCAGGGGGCGCTGTGGCCCAGCGGCGCCGGCGGCAGGAGCGGCCCCGGCGACGCTGGAGGCTTCGCAGAGGATCCCCTCCTGCAGCACCTCGGTCGTCCCGCCGCAGCCTTCGCCCCCCGCCCGGCTCAGCTGCGCTCCTCCGGGATCCGCGTGGCCGCGGCGTCCCGGGAGCCCGATGCGGCTCGGCGGGCGCTGGGCCTCAGCAGCAGCGGCGACCACAGCCTCTTCAGGAGTGGGAGCCTTCGCGGCAGCGCTGGTGCCCTCCGGAGGAGGCTGTCGGCTCAGGGACGACCCCCCTGGTCATGCTGAGGCGGCGGCCGCCGCAGCTCGAGGTGAGTGCGGCGCGGCTGGGTCCCGGGCTCGCCGGCCTCCGGCCGCCCCGGAGGGCCCTGGAGACAGCTCTTGGGCCGGGCGGACCGGGCGTCCTGCCACTCGGCCGCCTCCCCGATCCGGGGATCGGGGGCCTCAGCTCTCGACCCCCGCGTCCCCGGGGACACTGGAGGCGCGTGGGACGCGACTAGGCCCCGCGCCGCCGGGAAGCCCTCGGCCCGGCCTCGGTTCCGGTGCGGCCCGGTGTGTGGAGCTGGGGCTAGTGGGGACGCGGGCACCCTTGAGGTTGGCCCCGGGTCGGGGCCCAGCGCAGCCTCTTAGCACCGGCCTGGTGCGTGCATTCCGGAGGGAGGCAAAGGACGCCTGTTTGCAAACAGCCTTGCCTTTTCCGCGCCCCAGAGAGTCCCGCAGAGTCCCGGGGGGAGGGGCGGGAGGGCTGGGAGAGAATTAGAGTGCAGAAAGTGAGGGGCCCTGAGATCCTGGAGTGCCATTCACTTATCAGACTAGGTCGAGAACAACCTTTTGCGTTTTTATTTTAGCTGAAATTGCCTCTCCTGCGGGTAACTCACCCCTGCCTACTCCTATTACGTTTTGTCTCTAAGCGTGGTCCTACCCTGCAGAAAGCCCCATTTCAGCTTTGCGATGTTAAGTTTCCTAGATAAAAGCAATTATTAAAAAAAAAAATGCTTTTTTCCCCCCTTCAAGCAAAGGTCTATGCCGCCTTCTCTTTCAGGAGAGTAAATATTTTAATGCTTAGTCCTTGCTACTAATATTCCAGTAGATCCAGAGAGGGGATGACAAGAGGATTTTTTAAAAGCCGTGCTAGCTGTTCTCAACAGATATCTTATGGAAATGGACATACTCTACATTTGAGAAGTTAAATGATTTCTTTTGGTATTAATGTAAAAGAGAAGTTAATGATTACAGTTTGATACCTTAAGTCAGATATTTGGGTGGTTATTGTTCTTGATAAATGTGGTGACAGGTTTGTTTTCTAGTTATGTTTGCGAAGATAATAGGATTATTATTTCTTAAACTTTACTTTTTTTTTTTTTTTTTTTTTTTTGAGACTAGGTCTCGCTATTTTTGCCCGTGGAACCGCAGGCTCTTGTTGCCCGGGGTACCCCAGACTCAAGCAATCCCCAGCCTCAGCTTCCCAAATATCTGGGATTACAGGCACGCACCACCATGCCCAGCTATTTTTTTGGAACTAGGTCTCGCTACGGGCCCCAGGCGGGACTCGAACCGCGATCCCTAGCCCCAGCCGCTTCATAGGCTGAAACTTACAGGCACGAGCCACCGTGCCCAGCTTTAAACTTTTCTTATCATCAAAAAATGAATGTTAATTGTTGGAAATTGGGGGCATACAAAAAAGTACTGGTATATGGAGATTTAGTGATTGGGGAAAAGTCACTTGTAATCTCAATACATTTTCATGGTCATTGAAAGTTGAAAATGACTTGTGCTGTTGGTGATTTTAAAATCATTATTCTTGTATATTAGGTTTAAAGTTAACTGTTCCATTGTACAGTTGTACTATTTCACGTTGTCATTTATATAAGACTCATAAATGTTTCACTGAATTACATTGCAATCATAGCAATGCAATGATTGCATTACATTTCTACATGTAATCAATTAGAAGAGAATAATGTAGGTAACTAAAAGGCCCTCACTATTTCAGCATGGGAAACTTCTCAGGACTGGGGAGATTTGGTGTTGTAAATGTTTCTGAGAACCCATTCTCTTAGAAGTGGTACCCCTATATTGTTTTGTGAAAATTTTTTTTTTTAAGAGACCAGGTCTCGCTGTGTTGCCTGGGGTTGTCTCTAACCAGCGGACCCAAGTGATCCCCGGCCTCAGCCTCCGAGGTAGCTGGTATTACAGGCACACGCCACCAGGCCCGACTTGTTTTGTGAGATTTTTTAAAAATATTTGTGACTGTAAAAAATTGCCTTCATTAAAAAAATGTTCTTGGTGCATTAACTTAGTTTCTAAAAAGTCTAATTCACTTGTCACTGTGTACTTACAGGTTACCAATAAGAGAATCAGCTGAAACTGCTTGTTTAAAATATGTACATCCTAGCCCCTTAAATTAGAATTTCTGGGGATAATGGTGCCCCTAGGATCTTTGTTTTTATTAAACCCCTCTTACTCTTACTAGAGTTTGAAAATCACGGATAAAAATTTAAAGTTAACTTTGCAAAGTTGAATGAAAGTATCTGGTTAGTAACAGAACTATCAATCTTAAGTGGCAATACATTTTTCATAGTAACAGATAATGGTATTATAATCTTCGAAAGAAAAATGCTGAAATATCTGGGGACAGTGATTCAGTGTGGTTGTTGTGGTGTTATTTATTTGTTTGTTTGTTTATTTATTTACTTATTTATTTATTTTTGAGAATAGGTCTCGCTATTTTTGTCCATGGAACCACAGGCTCATGTGGTACCATAGGGTACCATGGACTCAAGCAGTCCCCAGCCTAGCTTCCCAGGTAGCATGGATTACAGGTGCGCGCCACCATGCCCAACTATTTTTGGGACTAGGTCTTGCTTTGTTGCCCTGGGCAAACTGGAACCACTATCCCCAGACCCTGCTGCAACTCCAACAAGCTAGTTGCGGTGTTATTAAGGATACCTGGTTACGTACCTTGTCACTTACTCTCCTTGGACCTCAGTGTCCTTGTCTGTAAAATGCAGATACTTGTTTACCTTACAGAGCTTTTAGGGTAAATGCATCTGGGGAAAAAATTATAATCTGTAAAAGACCTTTATAGTTTTTAGTATTAAGTTTCATGTCTTTGGTGTTCTGGGAAACACAAAATGACCAAGGTCTTTGTTAGCAACTAGCTAATTGTGGTAGTAGGGCATGTTTAATTAACTGTTACAAGGCAGGGTCAGACAAGTGTTGTTAATTGAGTGAAACATGCTAGATCTCTCTTTAAGGCTTCTATGTTTAATCCATTTGCTTGTCCTTTAAAAACATTAATAGTTTTTTAATATGACTATTCCTTTCTTTTCCAATTCCTGATTCTGTATTTTCTTCTTTAAGGAGCTAATTGTGTATGTTGCATCATAATAGGTTTATATTAACTTCTTTAGAAAAACAGAAATAAGTTTCATATTAACTTCTTTAGAAAGACAGAAATGAGTGGATATAATCCCATTTCTTCCTCTGTTGCTAAGCTACCACTGTTCATTCCATTAGTAAACTTTTATTTGGTACCTGTTATGTACTGGCCACAAACTAGTTGCAAGGTACAAACCTTGTTTGGAAGGTAATTGCCAGGACTTTAATATTTTATGTTCTAATGGGATTGTGTGTGTGTGTGATATTTTATGGTTGTAAATTACATAATGGTACATTATGACATAATCAAATAAAATTTAATAATTATTATAAACTATTTGGTGTTATAAACTGTAAGAATTCTAACTACACAGCTAAAATACTAAATGACCATTTGCTCTGACAGAATTGTCAGAATTAGCTCATTTACAGAATTCAACTATTTGAAAAATTAAAACAGCATAATTTGTGTGTTTATGAAATGCTTTTTGAGAGCCTTTAATACACTAAAGCTGAGGAAATCTCTGTGGACACACTGATGTCAGAAAAAGTTGTTGAATTTATATTGTGCAGGGGAAAAGAAGAACTTAATGAATGTTGATGCTGCCGAGGCATTTTATATTACAGAATTACTTTTATTTTATTTATTTATTTGAGACTAGGTCTTGCTATTTTTGCCCGTGGAACCGCAGGCTCACGTTGCCCGTGGTATCACGGACTCAAGCGATCCCCAGCCTCAGCTTCCCAGGTAGCTGGGATTACAGGCACGCATCACCACACCCAGCTATTTTTTGAGGACTAGATTTTGAGGACGCTATGTTGCCCCCAGGCAGGACCCGAACCGCGATCCCCGGTCCTAACCACGACTCCATAAGCTGTCGTTTACAAGCATGCACCACTGTGCCAAGCTCAGAATTACTTTTAAAATCTTTTTTCCTGTAAGTTGTCTAAGTTTAAAATCTTTATGTTTCTTTATTTAAACTTAAAAAAATGCTTTCGTGACCCAAGACTTTTGACTAAATGGTTTTTTAGTTGAAAATTCTATAGTGATTAAGAATCTTTTTTTCTGATTATGATGATACATCCTTAAGGACATGTAACTTAAAAGCTGTAATGTCAGTTCTGTTGCATTAAAATAAACAAACCAGAAGTAGTAAATCATACCTTCAATTGAAAAAAAATTGTTAACTTTATGGAATTGTATACTTGACTCGAAATACTGCCTTTTGAGGGAATATCTCTTAGGAAGATCTAAGGAGATAATAAAATGAATCTAAATTTTTCATAAATTGTGGAAAAATTGGATATATTGGATATCAGGGACGTTCAAGAGTGGTATGGTATAGACAGCTAAGGTTGGATATATTCAAACTCTGGTATCTTTTAGTAGTATGAAATGTTATTAACTGTAGAAAGGCTGTAAAATGTGAAGTGAACAGCACATATTTCAATTAAGAGTGTTAGTAATACTTTTTAAAAAATAGCTTTTATTGAAATAAAACTCACATACCATACATTGCACCCATTCAAAATATGCATTTCAGTGACGTTCAGTATATTCAGAGTTATGTGAACATTACCCTATCTAATTATAAATCTTTTTATCACTCCAAAGTGAAACCCATTAGCAGTCATTCCCCATTTCCCCTCTGTCTTCTTAGCTCTAGGCAACCATTAATGTATGCTTTCTGCCTCTGTGGATTTGTGTATCTATTCTGGACATCTCATATGTGACTGATAGCCTTAGCAAAATGCTTTCAGGGTTCTTCCATGCTGTAGCATGTATCAGTACTTCCTTTCTCTTTACTACCAAATAATACATTGTATGGATGTTTCACTTTTTACTTTTTCATCAGTTTGGGTTGTTTCAACTTTTTGTCTATTTTGAATAATATTGCTATGAACATGTCCTGTGTGTGTTTTTATCTTTGGTGTAGGGTAAATCAGTTGGTCAGGCTTTTTCTGCCAGTAGCCTCTGTGGCTATCACCTGCAGCCTTAATTGTGTTAATATAGAAGGGGCTTGGGCGCATGGGCTTTGGGCATGCACACTTGTAATTGTGTACACCTGGGCCCAAAGAATGTGGGTGTGCCCATGTGTAAGTGGGCACACCTGAGCCTAAAAGAGGGGGCAGTGGCAGCAGCATAGGCACCAGCATCGTTGCTACCAACACTATGACAAGCAGTGTAGCTACAGAAGAGGCTAGAGAGAGAGAGAGGGCCAGGAAGAGTCCAGAGAAAGCTTCAAGATTCCTGGGGGGCTAGCTTGCCTCCTGGCACCCCTCCCAAGCCCCACCTTGCCTGCCTGTGCAAAACACTTGGGTATGTACCAAGAATAGAATTGTCAGGGTCAAATGGTAATTCTTTGTTTAAACCTTTGAGGAACTGCCAGATTGTTTTACAAAGCAGTTGAAGCATTTTACATTCCCATAAGCAGTGTATGAGGGTTCCAATTTTTTCATACCCTCACCAACACTTGTTATTATCTGTCTTTTTAATTACAGCCACTCTAGTGGGTGTGAAGTGGTAAGCTAAGGCTCTATTTGAAGTTTATAACATTTATTTACAGTCATTAAATTGTTGAAGCTTTTACTTGCAGATCAGTGGCCAGATTCTTTGATGATAAGAAGTCTTTTTAGTGTTAGAGTGGTGTAGTGGGTTAGTGCAGGGTGTTTTTATGACGATGTGTGTGGGAGTGATGGTAGTCTTTTTGGCTTGAGGATAAAAGCTGTGAACTTTCTAGTTTCCTGTTTAGTTAATAGTGAACTCGGTGAAACTGGTTAACCACATTAAGTGATGGTGGGATAGTGGTATGAGGATTCTAACTAGAAAAGGTTGTCTTCTAAGAATATTTCTTAATAAAAGGTAGTTGTAAACTGTAGGTTTGGATTTTCTTGAATTGCTAAAATATTTCTAAACAGAGTCCAGTTGTATGTTTAGCTATTAGCACTTCTAAGTGCTCAGGTCTGACAGATTTTAAAGAGTTTTTATTGCCTCTCTCTGATACCATTCTGTATAAACACAGATTAGTCATTTTTCTTTATTATATGTAATATGGTTTCTTATATCTTGTTCCCATTCAAAGTATTTAAGTTTTTGTCTGATATATATATTTTTTCTTTTGTACAGCATAGTTCTAAGTCAGTAATAATGATTTGCTGGTGTTTCTAAAGTTTTTTTCAAAGTAGTTAGGAAAATACTGCAGGGAACCGCTGTTGGACTAAACAAGTTTTGGAGCTTCATTCTGTATACAATGGATCACTTTTTTTTTTTTTTTTTGAGACTAGGTCTCACACTTTCTGCTTGTGAACTGCAGTCTCACGTTGTCCAGGATACCACAGACTCAAGCATCCCCAGCCTCAGCTTCCCAGGTAGCTGGGATTACAGGCACGCGCCACCACGCCCAGCTATATATTTTTTTGGAATTAGGTCTCGCTACATGCCCCCAGTGGGACTCGAACTGCTATCCCTGGCCCTGGCTACAGCTTCCTAGGCTGCTACTTACAGGCATGTGCCACCATGCCTGACCTACAGTGGATCACTTTTAAAATTGTTTAATGCTGACTTTGAACTGAGTGAGCCGAAAGGTTGCCACTGCTTTGTTATATACAGTCTTTTAGTTGCTTTGGTTGCCATAATTTTCTATATAAAGCTAGTAAAAACAACAGTTGTGGAGCCTTTGATCATCATTAATGAAATGGTATGCATTATTATTTGTAATTTGATTCTTTTCTAACCTCTCCGTGGTTACGTTTTGGTAGTTTATCTGCCACAATTTATTAAAATGAAGAAAGTGTAACTGGCATATGGTTTATTATTTCAAAACAACAGAATCGGTTTCAAAAATTCTCTTTATTAAATAAAGAGCAACCACTATCAAAATTTTGTGAAAACATTCTGTCAGGGTTTATGTAAATTTTAGTCTATTTTTCATTTTCAACTGAAAGAGAACCCCCAAAATGTAATTGAAGTAAAGTATTGCTAGTTTAAAACTTCAAAATATATCATCTGAACCAAATTATTGTTATTCTGGTGCTGTGATAAGTTTTATTGTAAAGTGACTCTTGAAAATTCTGCTCAATGTCTGTAAAAACAAGCTTGAGATTTTTTAATCTGGTACAACCAACCCTTCATGATTTGATTCCAGCCTGATCTTTCTTTATAGCTATTTCTGCACTATTCAGTCCTTCCAAGATTCCAGGTCTGAGAAGTTGTTCTAAATTTCTTTTACCTTGCATCACTTATTTGTGTAATTCACTTTTCTAAGCCTACATTCATGATTCAAATCCTATATCTCACATTCTTTTTCATGTGAAACACCCTATGTGATTTTATTTATTTTATCTTAAGCTTGTTCATGGTCATTTAGGAAGTATGCATATCAGAAATATACAAATTTAAGTGATTGATTTGGTGGATTATGCCTTTGAAGTAGAATACTGGCATGTAGCATTCTGTATAAGAAAAATGTGTGCATGTATTTTGGGAATTTCAGCTTTCATATACTTTTTTTTTTTTTTTTTGAGACTAGGTCTTGCTATTTTTGCCTGTGGAACTGCAGGCTCACGTTGCCCAGAGTACCATGAACTCAAGCGATCCCCAGTCTCAGCTTCACAGGTAGCTGGGATTACAGGCACGCGCCACCTTGCCCGGCTATTTTTTAGAACTAGGTCTCGCAACGTTGCCCCAAGCAGGATTCGAACCATGATCCCCGGTTCCAGCCACGGCTTCCTAGACTGCTGCTTTCAGGCATGCGTCACCATGCCTGGTCAGCTTTCATATACTTTTTAAAGATATTTTTGAAGTACCTGAATGTACATACATTTTGAAGTACATGCATATTTCTATTAGAAAAATGTAACAGATTTACGGACCTCGTTCCTCTGATCTGTAATTAGATAATGGACTAGATGTTAAGGCCCTTTTCTCATTTAATATTCTAGTTAATTCTTCTAAAGGAGTGTGGAATGAAAGATTGAGGCATTTTGACAACTCCAGGCGATAATGACTAAATAAGCCGGGCATGGTGGCATGCTCCTGTAATCCCAGCTACCTGGGAGACTGAGGCTAAGGATCATCTGAGTCCGCATGTTAAAGACTACCCTGGGCAACATAGTCTCTTAAAAAAAAAAAGTAATTGAATGGGAGGCTATGAGCTCTGGTTGGTTGCTGAGGAAGATAGAATCAAGACCATGGGATTATAATTTGCATAAAAGTTTTCCATATAACAAAGAGAATATATTCCTGAATAAGATGCATAATAAAAACACAGAAACTCTGAATAGTAGCTGGATGAAGTTTATGTCTGAGCCCCTTCCCTCTCTACATGTTACTTTTTTTTCTGCCCTTTCTTGTAATAGAGAAAAATGCATCTAGAATCATGTTATTGAAAACAACCAGGCCATCAACAGCACTCATATTAAAGCTTTCATATGACTCACAAAGTGAAAATTTAGTAAATAAAATATGGGCCCATTGTTGAATCTTCATAGACCTATTTAGGAAGCAAAGGCGGGCAAGTTTTGCAATTAAAGGGAAGGAAATGCATGTTAGTGACAAAACTTTTACAGTTTTCCTACCCTCAAGGTATGAGATGTTTATATTGACATATAGACAGGTAATATTTTGACCAGCTGGAAATCACTAACCAGCTGAAAATTGTAATCCATGTTAGCTTCTAGAGCCCTTGGATCAGTGAATCTTTGGCCAAAAATTTCACAGCAAGAAGAAGTGTTTAGTCAAATGAATGCAGTTTTAAGCAACTGTACCCCTCAAGTAGAGATTTGTAAATTTGATACAGGGTAGTGAAGCAGTTGAAAATTGTATTGGTGCCAAAATACCCTGGTGGGTGGGGTCTGAGAGGAAGCCCCATGAGAAGAAGTGAGAAGTGCCAAAAGGCAGATAAAAGGAAGGAGCAAGGATAGGAAAAAAAGGAAAGGAAGGAGACAAGAATGGCGGACTGAGAGAACAGGCCCATGTGGCCTGGCAGGGAGAACCCCCTGAAGAGTGAGCTGGAAGTGGCAAGGAGCCATGGTGACCAGTAGAAGAGTGACCGGTATGGAGAGTATGGCACTGCAGCAAGGCGGCGTAAGAAGCTGGTACCTGAGATGGTCAGGGATTTGGAAAGCTGATTTGTGCATCAGTAGTTGTGGAAAAAGTTTGAAGAGCCTTGGAGAAGTGGAGCAATATGGAACACTGGAGACAGAAGAAGCAAAGAGAAGACACTGGAGGACTGGAATTTGCAGAGTGCCTGCCTCAGATTGGGAGGAGCAAAGCATCACCATCTTGGACATGTCTGTTTGGAACGTTTGGGACTGAAAATGGTGACTTGGGTAAGATAACTGGCCACTTGTGACTCTGAGGACTTTTCGTTTTCCTGGTTAATTTCCCCTGTTAGTAAAGCCCTGTTGTTGAACTACATTTGAGTGGTAATTGCTATGCACCGGTGATGCAGACCTGTGGTTTATTGGTTAGAGGCTTCTGCCACTTTTGGACCTGATTTCAAATTCACATTTGAATTTTAAAAAACAAGAGTGAAAGTAAAAATATTTAACTTTTTTTTCAGCAGTACCCAGATTTATTGACTCTGGAATCCTTCCTCCCCCACAATAGTTTTGTAAAATCTTACCTTCACAATATTCATGACTATTTAAACCCTCAGGCCTTGATTACACCCTGAAGGGCCTCATTCTGTTGTTAATTACTGCTAATTATTAGAAAAAATTCTGTTGTATTTTGCCAAAGCTATTTTTGTCTAATATTTATCCTTTTGTTTTGCTCTCTAAAATTATACAGCCTAGATATTCTTAATATCTAGAGATGACAAGATGTTGTCTTCCCTAGAATAGTTTGAAGTCAAGACTATCTGGGTCCATGTGTTAGTTCCACTATTTTTACTGTGTTATCTTTGACAAGTTAATTAACTTCTCTGTGTCCCAGTTTTCTCATCTGTAAAATGGAAATAAAAACTTCTTTAGTGGGTTAAATGAGATGATCCTTAGAGCTAATCACATAGTGTGTTGGGTTCCCTTGAAGTAGACACTGGGATGAAATTAGTAGTGCAAGGATTTTATAGGGGGTAGGATGGAATGCCTGTGAATGGAAAGGGAGAGGAAATTGCATTGACCAAGGAAAGTCAACTCAATTTGACCAGTCTGTCATGTAGATGAGGAGGTGGAGGGTAGGGCCAGGGAATCTCAGCCAAGCCATCAGAGTTCAGAGTGAAAATTAGCTATTCATGGAGCTCTGCATTAAGAAATGGTCAGTATTTATTCATTGGCTAGGAAGAATATGACCTTAACCTGAAAGCTGAGATGAATTCTGAACATGTTGCAACTGGAGCTGTCATCCTTGCACCTAAATACAAGTTCTTTTTCTGAGGGGAGCACCAAGTAACTGCCACCCATAGTGTTGTATAGATCTGTGCCTCCAAATATTTTCTGAGAGCAATATTCCTCCAGAGTTCCAGGGACCTCTCTTCCTAATGAGAAACTTAGAGGAGTAGATTAGTGAGACAGGTTTTGACTGCCATCTGTAACTGATCTCAGTGCTGGAGTGGTTCTCATTATCTCCACTATCCAGTTTAAATTCCCTTGCCATTAATTACCATATCTGCTAGTCTTGGTGATTTACCTAATGGTGTAACACAACCCTCATTTCTAGGGTTCTGAGGACCATATTCTTTTTAGGCTAGAGTGGTTGCAGTTGTCCATTCACAGTTACAATTTGAGCAGGGGAGTATCAAGTGGTACCTAAGGGAATTCTTGAGTTCTCCATCATATATTCCTTCTTACTCCCATTGTGTTGTAGCTGCCCTCCTTCCACCTCAGAATGGTTAATTAACCCTACCAGTAATAGTGATTCCTCTTCTTGCCTCCTCATTCTGGGGCACAGGGAGTCCCTAATGCTGTAGCTGCAACTTGTAGTTCAGTATGATTCTCCTGGCGAAAGTATGCCCACAACCTCAAACACAGTGGAGGCCAGAATGATGTCCTGTACTGGATCATTGCTAATGATGATAAATGGGGGCCATTTTTGCTTCTATCACTTGGTTCTAGAGTTTTGTATTCTTCCTATTGGGACATAGCTTTGAATCAGTGTACATGCTGCATCCTACATGATAGCTAAACATTTTTGTCTCTGATCTGGTGTATCAGCTGTCTGTTCAATACATCTGTCTGATATTCTGTAGGCTGACTGCTTTTGTATAGTGTTATGTGATAAGAGGATTGGACTTTATGGTTATGGACCCGCTGCCACAATTTTTCAAAGTGGTTCCCGTAGTTGGAGGCTATGTTATGTGAAATTTGTGTCTGTGGCTACCCTGTGAACCTTTGTTTGCTTTGATGGGCTCCGTGGAAATAAGTATCAGTTCCTATGAGGATCAATCACGATCTTTCTGAGTCAGAAGGGACCAATGCTGTTAACTTATAACCCAGTTGGTCAGTATAACTGAGGCATAGTGCTTTGTTGAGAGTGCAGTGTTGATTTCTCTTGTTCATAGATAGGCTATTCAGCGGTGACAGCTTTATTACGCATCGGTAACTGGGAGTTCATGTCTTACTTGTTTAAATTTTTATTTTTGCCCTAGTGTCTTCTCCATGTCATCGTTAGGTCAGTTCCAGAACTGGTGGCCAGAAATGGTGGCTAATCTTAGCTGAATCGTTTTGCCTACTTGGTTTTCTGCGTTTCTTCCACATTTGAATTCTTTTGGTGCCTTAAATGTGTGAACAAGATTTGCAGGCTTTGTGCCCATTCCCCTATGGTCATTAATTTGTCCCTACCTACACCTTTTTGCCTTCATTGTATTCTTTTTACACGAAGGCTCCTGAACACTTAGTCCATTTGCTGTTGAATCAATATATTCTCAGTTCTCTCTACACAATGTTCATGACCAGATAGATCATTTGAAGCTCTGTCCTTATGGAGATTTTCTCTCTCTATCAGGGTTGCTTCTAGGTATGCTATAATAAAGCTATTTGACTTTCTTTTTCCCTAGCTTATATTCACATATTGAGCTGACATATTTATAAATCAAGCTCTGACCTTTAGCTCTTCCTTAAATTGATCATATAGGAAACCTTTAATAGCTATAAGTGTAAGCGGAGGAAAAGGTATCAATAGAACTATGGTAGGTATCAGGGAAATCTTGCTTTCCTAACTGTGTAACTCACTTGTGCTCTTTAGTTCTGCTGGGGTTTGATTTTAAAGTACAGCTCTATCTCATAATGGACTCTTGGCTTTTTTGACTTGGAAAGTTCTGTTGAGCCCAGCTTGTAATGGTCTTTTTTGGCCGGGTGATGCCCAATGATCAAACATTCTATCTCTTACCAGAGCCTAGTAGCACACTAGGATGTTTTTCTTTAGCATAATTTTCTTGCAAAACTCTAGGGGCCTACATTATGATCCCCCAGGACTTGCTGCAAACTATGCATTCTTTCTTTGCACTTATACCTCATGTATAAACATTTATACCTCTTGGATAAATGTACTATTTTTGCTGGGGATGAGGAGACCTTTTCAGGTTTTACTTGTTCTTTTTCTAAGCATTTCTCTTACTCTACAGCTCAAGAATTTGAACTCACCTATGTCAATTCCATTTATATATTCAGGAACTGGTGAAATGATTCCTATGTTGGGCTGTGGACCAATGAGCTCATTGTAAGTCACACTGGCTAGGACTCTTTTTATTGCTTAATTCCTGTACTCCCCTCAGGTATGGTCTCTTTAGGTCTCCTATACCAAAATGTCTGTAGTCCTTCACTGTAGTCCATTGTGCTTTTCCATCTCTCCTTACCTCTGACTTGGAAGCCTCTGATCAGTGGTTAGCTTTCAAAGGGTTGGTTTTAAAATTTGCCTTTGACCCTTTGTTTGGTTTCTTTGTATTCCACATATAAGTCACACTATCTGGAATTTTTCTTTCTCCTTCTGACTTTGCTTTGCTTAGCATAATCCAGAAGGAAAGTTTTATTTTTTATTTTTTTGAGACTAGGTCTTGATATTTTTGCCAATGGAATGGCAGGCTCATGTTGCCTGGGGTATCACAGATGCCCAACCTCAGCTTCCCAGGTAGCTGGGATTACAGGCATGTGCCACCACCCAGCTATTTTTTGGGACTAGGTCTTGCTGTGTTGCCCCGAGAGGGACTCGAACCGCGATTCCAAGGCCCAGCTGCTTCATAGGCTGAAGCTTACAGGCATGCGCCACCATGCCCAGCCTTAGACGGGAAGTTTTAAAAAGGGGTAGTCAACTATGTTGATTCCTGCAAATAGGCTAAATAACATGAGTATTTAAAATATCTATTGGGAGTTAGAAATTCATTGATGAATTCATTGAGAGCAGTTTCAATGTATTAAGATGAAAGAGTGGATCATTGATTTTTTTCTTTTAAAAGTGACTGTGAAGGGAAGATTAAAGGGTAGTAAGTGAGGGAATTTTAGAGTTGGAGAGGTTTTAATGTTTGTTGTTAAAAAACTTACCTGTTATTAAAATATACTTGAAGATATCTATAGACCATGACAAGGAGAAACTGAAAAGACAGAGAGCATTATTAGTATATGTTGAAATATAGATTGGTCTTGAAATTAATTGATAGGCGTATTGGGAAATAAATTCATTGTGAGATAAATTCATCTCCAGTTGATTAGACTATAAATATTTGGAATGTGTTGTTGGGTTGTGTCAGAATAGCAACCACCAACAAGTAGAACACTGAAAATTTTAGGAGTCATAGAGTACTTCAAGGTTTTCAAGACTGTTCCCTTCATTCAGTCGATGAATGTGTTGAGGCCTGTAATAATACTTTTGTCTTTTAAGTTACTAATCTTGTTTACCTAAAATTATTTAAAGAAACTTGTAAGGATTGTAAGAAACTGCTATAAATATGCCAGAGATTAGAAAACTGGAAAAAATAGATGATTAGAATTGTACAATCTTCTTAGACTGAGTTTGAAAGATATAGATGATCAGAATAGACCAATTATTAATAAGGAGATAGAAACAGTTATCAAAAGCTCCTTAAAAAACCCAAAAATTGGCTTTACTGATGAATTCTACTGAACATTCCAAGGTGATTTAATACCTGTCCTTCTCAAACTCTTCTGAAGAATTTTCTGGATGTTCTTGTTCAGGACCTGTCTTTTGTTACATACACACTTATTTATATAAAATACATTCAACTGTAAGATATTCTAATTTCAAAAGCACAAAGCATTTAAAAAATGTAGTTACATGTATGACTTTAAAAACAAAGACCCAGGTAAGTCAATGTGAGAGCCTTAAAAATAATGACTTGGGCCAGGCATGGTGGTGCATGCCTGTAAGCAGCAGCCTAGGAAGCAACGGCCCAGGCCAGGGATTGTGGTTCGAGTCCTGCTGGAGGCAAGTAGTGAGACCTAGTTCCAAAAAAATATAGCTGGGCATGGTGGCATGCACCTGTAATCCCAGCTACCTGGGAAGCTGAGGCTGGGGATTGCTTGAGTCTGTGGTACCCCGGGCAATGTGAGCCTGCAGTTCCACAGGCAAAAATAGCGAGACCTAGTCTCAAAAAAAAAACAACCACAAAATAATGATTTGTACAAGAGGTGCAGTTCTTAGAATGCAATTCATCTTAATCTCTTTCATCTTTCTTATTCTCCCTCAGTCAAATTAAGTGCTGCATCTCTGAGTACCCATCTTTCATGGATATATTGTATTGTTAGCTCCACCCCCAGATGGTCTGAAAGTTTTTTATTTTCTTAGCTCTTAGCATAGCTTTGGAGGATACATAGTCAATAAGATAGGTTTTTCATTCTGATTGTGCATAAATTTACCAGTGAACAGGGAAGGAAACGTCTGTATATCCAGATGTAACACTTGCTAGGTAAAAAATCTTTGTATTTATGAGCTTCATTTTATTTTCAGTATTTAGATATAGTTGCCCTCCCTCCACTTCAAAACATCATAGCATGCCTTTATTGAGTTGTTTGCTTTCAGTCCTCAAATTAATTAATTGGGTGCTTCAAAGCTATAATTGATACAAATCAATGTCTCCCATACTGGTTATGCTGTTGTCTTTTATTGTGAAGACTGACCAGAAAATGTGTTTGAACTTTTTGAAAATTATGAAGATGTTTTCAGAATTCTTTTATAGTTAAGAATTTTCCCTTATTTATAATTATTCAGTATTGTCTTCACTACAAGCTTTGCAGAGTTTTTCATTTAAAGAAATAAAATTTTAAAGTTAAAGTAGGGATAGAGTAGGACTGCAGATATAACATCGTAGAGTTTTATAAATTTATGTCAGCTAATTTGATATAGTTTTTACCCTTGGGAATAAATCTTTCTATCTGACATTTTTAAATTAGGTTATTTCATGGTTCTACTTGTCCTTTTGGACAAATTTGTCCTATTTTGTTTCTTTAATGACAAGTGTGGCTGCCTCTCTAGCATGATGTTCTTATTATAGTTTGCTTAGGTGGTGTTGAAAAAAGTGTTACTTTTGCTCAAATATTATTTGTAGTATTTTAAAAATTAAGCAGGTCAACATGACTTTTTTGTGACTTAATACTTAAAAAGCTTTAAAAATACATACATTTGAAGCCAATCTTCTACCTTTTTTTCTTTTTTCTTTTTTTTGTCTTGTAAATTTGGAGAACAAATTCTTTTTGACTGTTCAGGAAGATTAACACACCATCACCAATAATATTCTTTGATATTTAAAAAGCTAATTAATTGATAGAATAGTATTGAGAGCCAGGGGTGAAAAACCTATACTTACATGGACAGTTAATTTAAGACAAAGGAAAAAAGTGTTCAACAAACAGTATTGAGAAAATTAGACATCCACATGCAAAAGAGTGAAAATAGATTGTCCTATCACACTATACATAAACACTAATTCGGAATGAATCAGTGACTTAGATGTTAGACCTGAAACCAAAAATAAACAGAAGAAAATAGTCAAAACACTCTGCAGCATTGGCTTCAAAGATGTCTTTGGGGACTTCATTGCAATGCCAAGAAAAAGAAAAGTAAATATAAACAAATGCAATCACATCAAACTAAAAAGCTCTAGACAGTGAAATAAACTATTGGTAAAGCAAAAAGATACTGTACTGAATGGGAAAAAAAATCTTTGTACATCACACATCTGATAAAACAAGTATATCCCCAAAACATAAAGAACTTAAACAACTCAACAAAAAGAGAATAACACAATCATTAAGTGGGCAGACGATTTAATAGACATTTCTCTTGAGAAGACATATAGATCGACAATAGGCACATAGAAAAAGGCTCATCAGCACTTATATTCATGGAAATGCAAATCATACCACAGTGAAGTCCCATCTCACACCTGAAAATGACACATATCAAGAAGACCAAAGATAAGAAATGTTGATGAGGTTGTGAGGGTAAAGGAACTATTGCACATTGTTGGTGGGAATATGGATCTCTACCCAACAATTCTTCTCTGAGGTATATATATCTGAACACCGGTTGAAGGGATACATGCAGTTATATACACATTGTAGCCCTATTTATCATAACCAAGTTATGGAAACAGCCAAAGTGCCCAAGGATAGAAGAGTGGATCCCAAAAATATGGTATGTGTAAGTGCACACACACACACACACTCTCACACACTCACATTCACTCTCACATAGTGGAATACCACTCAGCTATATAAAAAAGGTAAAAACTCTTGTCATTTGTGACAGTATGAATAGAACTAGGGAGGACAATTCTAAGTGAAAAAAAAGTCAGAAGATGAAAGACAAATCCTGGATGATTTCACTTAAATGTGTAATATAGAAGAAACAAAACAAAAGGTCACCAGCAAGAATGGCCCACATCCAAAGAACAGACAACACAAATTGCTGGCGAGGATGTGGAGAGAAGGGAACACTACTACACTGCTGGTGGCAATGTAAACTAGTTCAACCACTATGGAAAGGGGTATGGAGGACCCTCAAGCTAATGAAAATGGATCTACCATTTGACCCAGCAATTGCTCTTCTGGGAATCTACCC